>OX031017.1:740000-805000 GCA_943736025.1 Tenthredo mesomela
ATAGAGATTTGCGCGAATACTGCCATCAGGACCAGAGGATTGAGTATAAGAAAGGCAGTGATTTATTAGGTTTCTTTCATTTATATATGTTCGTTTCTTTGTTTTCTTATTAAAGCAATCCTTATAGCCCTTTCGTATAAATGAAAATAAATGATCGATTATTATATATTCGATTGATCTATTCAAATTCCTTTTTTTTTTTTTTTTTACCTTATTTTATATTTTTCGTTTTTTTTTTTTTTTTTTTTTTTTATTACTTTCGCTATATTATATATCGCGCGCCCAATAATATATTATATGATTAAAGCCCCACAGACGCGTGAAAAAAAAAAAAAAAATATATTTTTTCAAATTATATGAATCTGTGTGTATGTATGTGTGTGTGTGTGTGTGTATAATTACGTCGTGTAAATATCATATTAATATAAGGGAGGCTGAAAGAAAAAAAAAAAAAAAAAAAGAGACGAAAATTTGATGACCTAATAATTTACCTCATCTTTGAAAAAAAAAAAAAAAAAAAATAGCCACCCTAATTTAATGATATAGAAAATAAAAATGATAAATTTTTATGTATTTTATTTAATATATAATTACGTGCGCGCGTGGGTATATAAAGGGGGTCAATGGGGAATTATTTGGGGGGTTGCGTAACCCGCTTTAGAAGTCCCCGTTTAAAATAGATCTCGGAGGTGTATCACAGAGCTGATACTCCCCAGCTGTTAAGGTGCCGTTTAATTCTTGGCTGCACCTGCGGCAGGGGGTGTTTAATTCATTTGAGTTATTAGTAACTTGGACGGTAAAGTACATAATCGTATCATCTCTAGACTGTCGTCTCCCGGTCGACGTGGATGTACTCCACGAAACCGGGCTGCTGTTGTCAGGAGGCTGCTCCCAGTAAGGTTTCTTCGGTTGGTGCTCTACGAGGCCGATTTTTTTTCTTTTTTTTTGATCCTTTATTATTCTTAATTCTTCCCTCGAAATGGAGTCGCCGCGCCCTTGTTTTTGACCTATTTGTATACAAATTTTCAATCTTCATATCAATTCATCATCAAAAGACACATAGATTTGAAGTTTTGAATCATCTTCAAATTTTTTTTCTTTTTTTTTTGAAACAATTATTATATAATTATATACCAATACCACCTGAAAACAGACATAGAAACGCACGAACAACACCAACAATTTTCATATATTAAAAATAAGAAATACCTGCCGATTAGGATAGCGAGTAGACAAGCAAAGGCCGTAAGAACGCCGGCACTACCAGCTACGAAGAGCCACATCGCCGAAGGAAGCATTCCGAGAAGTCTAGCACCACTTCCGCAGTGTTCTTCGTCATGTCCAGAAGGACAATGCGGTCTTCCATCGCACCAGAGACTTGGAGAAATGCAAGCCCCAAGTTCGGGGCACCGATGAGGACAATCACCGTTTGGGAAAGTCTCATTTTCCGATCCCCTTTCCGGAAGTCTAAGTTGTCTACGAAGTGCGGATCTGCTCTTTGATATTTCGAGCCAAGATGCTGCAGCCTGTCCTGGTTCCCTGGCCACAAAGTCTAGCAGTAATGCCGGTGGTTTCGGGGGTCCAGGCCAGTTCTCGTCTCCCCTGCCGAGCCACTCTTCGGAAAATACATGCACAGTGTATTCCCTGGCCCCCGGTTCGGCGGGACAAACTACTTTCAAAAGTCTCGGAGGTCGCCCGGAGTAAAGTAACACTCGATTAGTAGTCGGGCATTTTTGCGGATCGTTTAATACAGAAGACGTTGATTCGACTACTGGCTGTGGTTCGAGAGGCAGGAACCAGCCCCATGTTAGCAAAAACAGGGAACGATTTTCCCTGGCTTCTACAAGCCAGGGAAGACCCTCGCAGTATATATCTGGCCTCGAGAGCGGGGGTGCAACAAATCTCAGCTCTCCACCCTCGCCTCTGACCCGCTGCTTCCTAGGACATTCGGGTGCTCTGACGAGCTCGAAGGTCGCATGAAAATATAAAGTCTCGAAATCCTCGTGGGGGGCTTGATGATCGATTAGAAATCCAAGCTCCAGGGCACGTCCGGATGAAACGTGGGTCAGAGGAAGATGCGACGTATTGTCGCACAGGCAAGCTCTGGGCAGTCTAACATCTCGCCAAGGTGCTTCGTAGAGGGTGAGATGCGCTTCACGAGAACCGATTTCAGGAGCGCAACGAGGTCTTCCAGTGTGCGGGTCCGGCTCGCTTGTACATGACGTTGCATCGCCGAGAGATGCGTTATGCAATGTGATACGAACTCGTTCACCAGATCCACCTTCTACTCTGTATCTACATTCTAGACGAGAAGCTCCTCCTCTACCATACAAACGAACATCTCGTGGCGACGATATAACACCGGTTCGAACCTTTCGCCATATTCTATTGCAAGCACCGTCGCTCCAACTCTCACCGCCTTGAATAGTAGACACGAATTCGAATCGCGCCTGCAGAAGAACATTAAGAAATTTTATCGGTTAATAAAACACGATCTTTTATGTAGTAGTACTTTTTTTTTCTCTTTTTTTCTCCTCTCTTTTATACATTCGTGCGAGGATGGAATTGGTTGCGGTATATACGCGTACTTTTGGTACTTTTATATCACCCCCACGGGGGGGCATAAAATTTGTCGAGAATTTTTCCCAGGGTGAAAAAAAAAAAAAAAAAAAAAAAAAAAAAAAAAAAAAAAAGAAGAAAGATTCCGCAAGTTGGATGGCATTGCGCGGAATGCGACAGAAGTTATTCATCTCATATTTGAATAACACAAATTCAAGCACATATACATGTGAAAAAAAAAGAATCTTAAATATTTATGATATTTTTAGCAGAGCTGCGGTAGAGATATCTGCTAAAAAAATTCCCATTTGCACTTTTGATATCGAATATAATTTTCATTCATTTGAATATTACCAAAGTAGATTACATTTACAAACCTGAAAATTGACCGAATGAAGTACCGTACTAGGTGCAGTTTCCATTCTCAAAGTAAGGGACGGTGCCACGGTGAGATAGCTCTCCTCGTTTGTGCAAGGCCTGGTTGCCCTGGTAGCGTTTCTGAGCGCTGCATGAGCGCAAAGTTTCGGTGCTTCATCGCAAAGAGCGACTATAGGTGGTCCGTTGCTGGGTGTTCCATCCCAAAGTGTGATTTTAACAGCGCAGTAAGAATCCGCCTGTACACTGCTGTTGTTGTCCGAATTTCCTGTCAAATCCCTCTGGGAATACGACGAGAAATATATCCAAACACGATCCCCAGACAATCCCTGGATGTTCCATGTACAGCTCGAACCTGGAGGCAGCGAATGAAGCGGTGCTCTGATTACCCCGGATCTCCTCGCTGTACCATTGACGAAAAAATGACAGCCTTGAGATCCCCGGGCGTAATCCAAACCGTCTGAATCTACGAAGACTACCTCAGCTTCGAGCTCTAATCTCAGAGCACTCGCTCCTAGCGGAATGGCCAAAGCCGAGCTTCTGAATTCTACCAGCATGGTCGGACCCCTTGCCGTAACTCTTGGAAGTGGTCCTCCGCAGTAAGTTAAGAGTATGGGATCATCGGGTCCAGCACCGTCTCGAAGAATTAGTCTATCTCTGTCCGGAGGACAATCCTGCCAGACTGCAAGGGTCGCGTTGTTGGTAGCGAGTCCAGCAGGTCCTGGAGAGCTGGGTTTAACGGACATCATAGCGTGCTTGCAAGTGGGAACCTCCTTCTGTCTTAAATTCAATAGACATGTGGCATTTCTCGGATATTCTCCCGGGTAGTTTGGGCTCTGTACTCGGCACCGTTTTCTATAACATTCGTAGAAATTTCGCGAGCAATAAGTCCCGGGTACCGGTGCTCCTCGTTCGAAGGGAACACCGGGTTGACCGAGTCTGGCAACGGCCTCGTTTCTTGCTACGAAACGATAACGAAGACGGAAATCGAAGGGTACCGATGTTGGGGCGTGAAATAAACGCACGGATGCTGTAACCGTGCTTGTTTCGCTGTAGTAAGAAGCTCGACCTTCTCCAACGCCGCACCATGAACCACCGGTAAATGGTCTGCCGAGTTCGGCAAGCTGCAATGAACCCTCGGGACAAGAAAGTAGAGGATCGTCTGGGGTCGGGTCGAGGCGACCGAGACTGAAGGCTTCCCATAGTAGCTGTACAAGTTCACCATGCCCTGGACCACCGGCTGTAAACGTTAGATGGCAGAGAAACGGTAGACGCGGTTCTTGAGGTCTAGGAAGCACAAGTTTGTATGTACGACCCTCTTCACCGTGGTAGGTGCGGTTGCAAGGAGTGCATAGGAGAGGCTCGTCGCTACCGTCTCCGCAATCGTCTTTGCCGTCGCAGTATGCGTCAAGAGGTACACAATGACCGTCTCGACAACCCAATTCCGCTAGACCACAACTTCCGGAACCAGATACCGTACGGTACGAGTAAAACGATATAGATAGAAGTAACGTCAGCCGAGTCCATACACTCTTCTTGCTACCTCCCCCAGCATCAGCTATGCCCTGAAACGAGAAGATGCGATATGGTCAGAATTTATGAATCCATCACGTTCACACCTTCGCATAAGGTCCAGTCATAGTCTTATACAGCCACAGGGGATAGTTTTGCATATACCTACATAGTATAGTACCGCAATACTTTTTCGTCATTTTTATCGCGCTCGGAGCTTGCGGTTTTCCTGACTCGAGTCAAGAGGGTGGCTATTATCACCACGTTCCGCGTATACCTACCTACCCTGCCCGCTATATACTAGCTGCTTTAGCGCGGGGACTCCCCGCGAGCTATTGTCCGCACACGTTGTAAGAGCATAGCGGGATTTTTTTTTTATTTTTTTTTTTTTTTCCTACGCGGGCGTGTGAACCGGGATGTTGAAGAGAACTTATCCCCGCAGGAGGGTGGAGTAAGGGTAGGTTTTTGAGATGGGGAGGAACCGCCAGGGTTAGAGGCACTCGAACGCGCGGTGTTGGCTAAAAGTTTTCTTATTCTTTCCTTTTCTCTTACTTTTCTTTTTTTTTTTTTTTTCTTTTTTATTATTATTATATTATACTATTTTCTTTCTTTATTTCTTTCTTTCATTTCTTTCATTTTCTTTCATTTTCTTCGGGAACACCCTGCGAGCTCAAGAGATGGTGCGTAAAGGTGAAAGAAAGTTAAAGCAAAGTAAAGTATAGTAAAGTAAAATCTCCAAATACATATGTATTCACTGACAATATTAATATATAAAAAACTATACGCGGTGTCATGCACCCTCTTATGCGCAATTACGACGTGATATTATTATAATTCGAAAAAATTTTATGCACGATTCATTAAAATAACATACGCGATAACCGATAAGGACCCTGCAGCAGATAAACGCTTATATGCTTATATTATACTGTTTACTCGAGATAAACACACACATACTACGTATATAAGTACTATACAACACGAGCGCTAAATCGCTTAATAATAAACCGCGGGTATTCAGGGTGCAGGTATTATAATAGCTTTGCACATAGTTTCGCTCCTTCGAGTTTATCCTGCTGTGCAACAGGCAAAAATTACTTTTTCCTCGCACCTATATACCCCACATCCAAAGGAATAAAATTACTTATGCTTTATCAAAGCTAAGAACTGCGCGAGATTGTATAGTAGAAACTGTAACGCAAATATTTAAATTGAGAGTTGGAAAAGAAAAAAAATTGTGATAAAATTTCATTTAGTACTGCGAAAAGTTCTTAAATCGTCCAGTGATTCCAAAGCTTTTGTTCCTCGGCGGGGAGGAACGGGGGTTGAAACAGTTGCGAACAATGCACCGAGGGCATTTGGATTTTTTGCATTTTCTACTGTAATGTAAAGCTTTAGAAGGGTAAGCGAGAAAGAGAGTAGTACTAGCTATGTATGAGAAAGGATGAGAGATTGCGTTAGGTCGCGTAGTAGGTATGGTATGGTATATGTACCCAGACTAGAGTGCGAGCTTTGCTTCGCTTCGCGTAGTATAGTGAGAGTATCGTGGTTTTCAGTCTTCGAACAAAAGCTCTGCCTTTTAACGCCCAACGCGCGTTTGTAGTCAGACCACACCGCGTTTTGTCGCTTCACGCGTTTGTCATTCTCGTCATTTACTTATTCTATAATACCCATATACCTATATACCAAACTTCCTATACCTAACTACTACACACCCGACCTAATGAAGAGACTAATAGAACCTCAGTCAGAGATGTATAGCTATATATATATATATATATAACACATTGCGGATTCTACAATTATTTCATCCCCCAAGCGCGCTGCTGTGTGTATAACTCAACACACAACGGATGCGTTAACAAGAATCGGGATATATTATGCATCGCAATATATTCGCCCCCTCATACCTTAATACGCTTGTTGTATTTATCCATTTTATTTATAATGAACGCAGTTAGATTTATATCAGAATATTATTTACAATATATTATTTTATTAAAAAAAAAAAAAAAAAAAAAACGAACTTTAACGTTGTAAGGTATATTATTAGACTAGACAGGGAATATGAACGATACGCAGAGTATATAGTATACTATATATTCCAGTGCATGTTATAATTGGATCAAACGATTTAAACCACAGGATTAATTAAGTAAAGAAAAAAAAAAGAAAAAAAAAAAAAAAAAAAAAAAAAAAACTAAGAAATTTCTATGGCTATGCATGAAAGAGTTGACTGCATCAACCTTTTCGAAATCAATAATCATTTCAGCTGCCTGACAACCGCGTATATATTACCTACGTATGTATTATATCGGAAATTTTCTCAATACGTAGAATATATATTACGTATAATATATAACGATGAAACGTATAATTTAAAACGCTCACAAATATATATGGTTTAATATAAATATATATATATATGCATGCGATATTGAATTCGTCAGATTATTAATATAAATACACTCGTTGTCGTTGAATAAATAAATAAATAAATAAATAAATAAATAAATATAAATAAGTATAGTAATGATAATTTAATGATAAACCCACCATGCTGCGTCGTCATGCAGCTCTAAGCCGCCTGTTCTGTGTCCGGAGATCTGTGATGCAAGGAATAGTCGCGTGATATCTTCGAAGGCATGTTTACCTCCCGTATTATCCCAGCTTCCGTCTAGTATAGTGTGTAGTGTATGGTATGGTATAACAGTAAAGAGTCGCGTGAGATAGAATATGTATACAAGAAGTAGTATATTTTAATTAATTTTTTAAACACGCACGCACGGTATATACGCAGGTAGGTAGGTAGGCACGCACTAATATAACTAAACTAAACTATAAAGCACTTTATTAATTATTATACTACGCTTATATATATATATATATATATATGCACTGGCTAAATTTATTATATAATATTTTAATGCGTAGTTCTTAAATTATTATTATTATTATTATTATTATTATTATTATTATACACGATCGTAATATATAATAATATAATATAATAGTTTATCAGTACTTAAATAACGCCTGTAAAACCGCAAGCATGCACGCACCCACGCACCCCACGTACGCGCGATCCGGGAGCGAATTCTACGCTGGGTGCACGCAGCACGAGGCACGATGTGCTGGGGGCAGAGCCGAGAGCCTGGCCGCTGGGCGCCGTATGCATCGATCGCCACGTCGCCCACGCGTACACCGTGACGCCGAAATACACGTCGAAATACTGCGGAACCTTTACTTTTACTTTATTCTTTTTTATAATGAATAATCCCTTTCCAATAACGTCTATATTTTATTGTTATAGATGATTTTATTTTAAACAGCTTATATATAAGACAAATAAAGATAAATAATCATATTGTAGTATAGAATTTAGTTTTATTTAATATA
Source organism: Tenthredo mesomela (assembly GCA_943736025.1). NCBI lineage: Eukaryota > Metazoa > Arthropoda > Insecta > Hymenoptera > Tenthredinidae > Tenthredo > Tenthredo mesomela. The sequence continues at coordinate 747,846 of OX031017.1, forward strand.
CGCTCACACGTTAATAAATATCATGACAAATCTGTGTACCGAGTAGATTTTGAGCGATAGTACATAGAACCACAAGGGCTGATGCTGAAATGCATAAATTTATCCCCCGCACGCTCGCGCTGCTCTACAGGATCGGTACGCAGACGTGAGAGCGGTTTATGGAACGTCGATTGTCAGCCTCCGCACCGCACACCGCAGCACAGGACAGACGGGACTGTACACATTGTTGGTCTTATCGTTCATTGTTCAAACATGGAAATACTTCAGATTCTAAAGTTTAGCTTCGCAGCTTTTTTTTTCTGTTTTTTTTTTTTTATTGTTACCAATATTACTATAGCATGATGCTTTTCATATTTAGTACTAATGCATATTATACACATGTATGCATTCATAAGATTTAATTCCAAAGTGTAAATTATCACGTGGGGAATGCGTTACAACATGTCTATTTACGCGCGCTTATCCAAATTTTGATTTTTAAATTTGAATTTGAATTTAAATTTGAATCCTAAACAATTCAAATTTGAATTCTACCTAATTCAAATTTAAATCCTAAATAATTCAAATTTTAATCCTACCGAATTCAAATTTGAATCTTATAGTTTAATAATGTTGTTAATCTAAATTCTGAAAATTCGTTTGTATGTACAAAAAAACAAACAGGAGGGAAAAAGTTAATGCAGTAATACAGATTGTTGACACAGCTTTTGCGTCCCACGTCGTGTACTAGAGTTTTAATATTTCAGTGTTAATTTTGTCAGCTGCAAAGTCAAACGAGGCAAAAACCGTATAACAACTGTATAGAACGCAACGCAAACTCTTGTTAATTTTCAAATTATAAGATTTAACGTGAAGAATTATTATTAACGTTGTTTAATTTTCCAAGAATAACTTGTTTTTTTTTTTTTTTTTTTTTTTTTTTTTTTATACAATCGAGATATACTATGTATTCTATTTCCCACGAATAAAGGTATCTTGAATAATAAAACGTATACCCCTACATAAATAAATAAATAAATAAATAAATAAATAATTTACGAAATTCCGGTTCGTCGCTAAAATATTGCGAAATAAAAATCGATTATTTTATTTATTTATTTATTCCGGGTTTTCTTCGATCGGAACCCTACGTATTCATGATTTATTTATTCTATTCCATTCTATTCTATTCTATTCTATTCTATTTTATTCTATTCTATAGAAAGAAAAGACGACAGCATCGTAGAATGAGGGTTTTGAATTTAGATTTATTACTATTTCTGAAAGGAGAAAAATAGTAGGTAGATTAACTAAATTTCGACACATTTTTGTAGCTCGTAGATAAATATCAGAGCGTAAAAATACTCAAGTATACGTACACGTACGAAAATTGAAAAATTGTAAAAGCGAAAAAGCAAGAGAAAAAAAAAAAAAAAAAAAACCCTCCTCCTCTTCCACTTCTCATTTCCGTAATGATCGATAATAAAGCGGGGATTTCCTGACTAGCAGGGAATAACTGCAGAGCCTTTTCATCATCCTCTCTTTTCTCCTCGCTGGTGATATGTCGAGAGTACTCCCTCTCCTCTTCTCTCTCCTCTCTCTCCTCTCTCTCCTCTTCATAATACTGAAGTACGTTGAAACGAGAGTTGATGGGATCAAAAATGAAGAAGATAGGATGAGGGGGATGATGGTTTACAATCTCGGATGAAAAAAAATTCCCATTTTTGTTTGCCTCTGGTCTGGATTTTTTTTTTTTTAATTTTATTTAAAAAGAAAAAAAAAAGAAAAAAGAAATGTTATTATCAGTATATAATTAGGTAATTAAATCACTGTATCATTATAGTACCATATTTAATAAATACAAACGAACTGAAACGAACACACTATAATATTATGTACTAACTCTAACTGGCTTGAATACTATAACCGCGGTTTCGTGAAGAATAAGTAGAAAATTAACTACAGATAATATATACTTAAATCGAAAATAATATAAGAAAACTTTGCCATTTTATATACAAAAGAACACGTCAGGGATTCGGAATTATTAATTTTTTTTTCTTTTTTTTTTCTTTTTATACGTTATACTAACTTCGATATCTTGGGATTGATATAGAGATAAGTGTCTCGATAAAAAAAAAAAAAAAAAAGAAATTTGTCCCAAGAGTGCTCGAAAAAGAGTCTCCCCTCCCCCTAGTTTGATGAAAGATCTTTATTCCCGATTTTTAGAAGGCATATCGAGTTCTAACGTCCTCAAGTTTCTTCGAAACCTCAGACGGAGTTCTTTCGAGATCACCAGATATCCCTTTCTGTTTAGCAGGTTCAATTGAATTGAATTGTTCGCACAAATCACCATCTATAACGTTTTTAACTGGATAATAGTAAGATCTGAATGAAAGATGATCTCTGCCGCACAGAGGCGGGTGTTCAGATCTCATATGCATTTCTAAATGTTGGAAAAAGTCGTGGTCTTCGTGGCTTGTAAACGGTACAAGAACTCCTACTGTTCCACTCAACGTGGTGTAGACCAAGCTCTCAGAACCACCTGGTATAAGTGTCGCCTTTTGCAAAGACATCACTGTCTCTCCCACGTGAAAACAGGCCACTGTATCTGCCTTCTGACTTGCACCGTTCAACAAACCGCGGTCCCATAGCGCTTTGTTACCCGTTGGATCTTCGTCAACGTCGTCGTTTATCCCAGATGCAAGACGAATCTGAAATAAAGTATAAAAACCGATGTAAAAATTGCTAAATATAGACAGAAAATTGTTAAAAATTGAATTTCAAACCCACCACAGCAATGTTTCCAAATTTATCTGCAGTAGCAACGGTATCGTAGTCCAGTACGCAAGTTGTTGTAACCCATCTGGGATGTGTATCGTCGGCAAATACGATCAGTTGATTTTCCTGCCGTTTGTATCTGACCGCGTAGACTGATTCCTGAACATCACTAACGTAGATTCTCTGTCCTACAGCGTTTATGGATACAACAGCATTTGGAATGTGTTTGTTTTCGCATTTTCTTAACAATTTCTTCTTTCCCATATCGTATAAACGCAACATTCTACCAACACCGACCAATACTCTACCCTGGTAGGGACATATGGCCAGAGGGACTTCGTCCATAACTGTTTTATGCATTAGTTCTAGACTCGTACAATCAGCGTTTATCCTAAAGTAGAAGAAAAAAAAAAAAGACAAAAACGAATAAGATTATCTCAAAATATCGATGATTTTTTCAGCATTTTATACTATTTTTTTTTAATTCAGTACTGCAGGTATATCATCAAGATACAGTTACTAGTGTGAAATTTTCTTCATCATTATTAAATAGAAAAGATTTCATTAAATTAATCTTCGATCAATTTTACACGCTTACTTATAAGTGTAGAGAAATCCACCGTTGCTAATTCGCGGATTTAGTTGATAGTCTTTGGCTACACCAACGATTAGGAATTGCTGATCGCCTTGATTAGCGAATCTGACCAGTCCAAGGCTGTAGAAAATTAATCGAAACAAGATTAGCAATGGCAAAGTTTATACAACATGAAATGACCATCGATTATTATGGTGATCCTCTCACCATAAAGCAGCAAAATTTTGTTCCAATCGATGCAATTCTATAGTTTGTCCAGTCGCAGGTGTCATCAGTCTTAAAGTTGAAGCCCACAGTCCAGGGCCAGCTCTTGGAGCTCCAAAAACCGCCTCGTTTGGTTCTTCGGAGAGAAAAGCCTCCGCTAATTCTCTTGCTACAGCCGCTTCTTCGGCTCCTGCAGCCTCCTGCATTTCCTCAGCCATTTGCAGTCGTCTTTGTTGTTTAGTTTCTTCTGTATAAGCGTTGTGTTCGGTTTCTAACACTATCAGATTTGCTGAGTCCGGATGTATGACGAATTTACGGGGTGTATACTCCAGGGGAAAACTGACTTGGTTGAAAACAGCTCCCAACTTTTCCAGAGCTAAAATTCTCAGGGTGTTTGTAGATATTGCAACAATTCCCTCGGGGCATTGTTCGGAGCTGAATCCTGATGCAAATTCCAAACTCTCGTATGATAAAGGAGTCAGGTGGAAACGATTTTGGTAATAATAACTAAGCCAAGATCTACTGGACATTGCTAATACCGCTTGATTCCCTTGCATCTTTATTCGGAACAATTTTACCGGCCTAGAACCCAAATAACGGGTTCGTGTGTCTGCTAAATCACCGGAGATCGGATCTAGCACCGTTCTAAGCAGCACTCCGTTCTGTAGGCCTGTAAAAAGCGAAGTTTAAGCATTAGAGATAATGAATCGTATCATTTTTACTAAATTTATTGATTAGTTTAATCAATTTGGAGTCAGAACTGCAGGTTTTTCATCAATGGTCAGGGTACTGTCTTATTTTCATCATAAATCGTGTCAATCTTATTGAAATCAGGACTTCAGATGTGAAATTCGTTATTACCTATATTTAGGTAAAGACTAGATTGTTGAGGCGCAGAATCCTCCGAGTTATCAGCCTCTTTAGATCCCATTTCAACGATGCAAAGACTCTCAGCAGCAGCTGGTAGCGCCTGCATGCTTCTAGGAGCCAAACAGTCCGAAGGATCCAATGAAATAATTCTGACTGTATTGTCCTGTAATCCAACAGCCAAAAACCACGATCGCTGTTCCCCAGTGGCGACGTTGCCAAGAGCCATGCACATCACTTCGGAAGGCATTTTCTTTCTCTCTGTATACTCGTTCAGTTGTCCAGTCTGCAATAAAACGCAAGGTTTATTATTATATCTTTTGATTTTATTCAGAGTTTCGAAAAGGAAAATTTCAAAGCTATTATTGTTTACCCCCGATTCACTCTGATCAATATAGATCTAATGAGCAGAGGCGACGAGGGTAGATTTATATCTGCACATCATACGTCTCCACAGATAGAATGATAAAACATTGCGAAGAGAACAATTTGTGCATAACTTTTTCTTTCCTGATACAATATTGACCGTGATTTAAAGAATATTAAGAATCTGGATGAAAGTATTGAGTTGTTAACTCACAGGGTCCATTTCGAAGTAGACTAGCTCACCGCCGGTCAAAGCAATCACAACTTGGCGTTGATTAACTGCGCATTTTACTATAGTCTTTTTTCCAGGTGCTTTCCACTCGTTTACTCGTTTGTCTGCTCTGATGTGACGAATACCGTCTGGATATACCTTTGGGAGAAGAAAAATTTGATCAGGTTTTAATTCAATTTCGTTTCATAATCAAACAGATTTTTTTTGTTAATTTTTGGAATAGTGTCGGGGCTAAAATACCAGGATTACACATTAGAGTTAACAGTGTCATCCAACGATGCGAAACCCCTGAATTTCTCTTATCTAGCACTGTTTTTGCGACCAATGCGTGGTTGACCAGGCGCTGGAGATACCGCAGTGCAAACAATCTCATAAATTTGTATATAAATAAATAAATAGAATCTGACGACCAAAGATTTTGTCATACCTGTACTAAGGCATCTTCTCCAAGTGCAGAACAGCTGAGGGTAGGCGTTGTACCGAGAAAACCAGAGTCCGTAACTTCTTCAACAGTCTCACCGATGCTAAGCACAAGTGTTGCATTGACGAAAGACACTATGATGTAAGCATCATACTCTTCTGTAACCGAAATCAAAATATTCTTCCAGATTATAATGAAAAAGGGTATCGAAGTGATTCCTAAAGGCGTAGAGAGGCGCGGAGGAGTTTGTAATTGACCGAGCCGTTAAATATCTTTCTTTGAAAGAATTTTTCTCTCTATTTTATGGATTTTTTTTTTGTTCTTTCTTTTTTTTTTTAAACGATTGGAAATGTCCCAGAGCCGATCGATCAGATCCTCACCTTATAGTTTTTTCAGCATTGCGCATCAGTCAACCACTAGCTCGCTGGTAGCCTGAAAGAGAGAACTGGTGTTTGATAAAAGTGTATCAAGCCACCAGGTTCGTTAATATTCTTTTTTTTTTTTTTTTTTAAAGGGACTTTGAGTTAGTGAGATCTAATTTGATTATTAGGACAGCTTTGAGACTTTGGGAAAACTAGAAGACAAAAAAAGGAATATGAATTCGTTGATAAAAATCCGGGGCTACTACAGGCCTTTACCTCTCTAAAAGTGTAAAAAAAAAACCAACAACAAGACAATTTCTTATCTTATAAATTCATAAACTGGCTAACTAACCATCGACTCTTCTTTTCACAGTCCATACAGCGTTTGGATTACCGGGAAGTTCGCTTACAGCCATTTCGGATACCTCAAGACCGTGTCTAAGCACTCTAAGAGTAGATCTCGGTCCTCTACCGCAAGTCATGTACAACTGCGGGGTATCTTCGTTGGCTAAATCAGCAACCTGTGCGAATAATGGAATAAAAAAGATTAGGTCGAATTCCAGAAGTTCTTGTGTTTCTAATTACTTTTTTTTTTTTTTATACAAGTTTTTGTCATTCCTTGATTCACTTCGACAAGTAATAAACTACCGGACAAAGGCGACAAGGAATATTATTATCGCATTATTTCACAGAAGTAAGTGCTCGAATTGCCTCAAACTCCTACTTGTATAATGCGCGTTGCTTATGTTTTAAATCAAATCTTTACAATTAACGGAGTTTCATATCACCTGGCAAGTCATGATCGGAGATAAACTATCCATTTCATCAACTAATACAAGATTTCTCAGCGGTCTTGGGGCAAAAAAGAAGGTATCTCCCTCCTCCAATGGCATCGCAGAACTGAATTCTGGCTCGTCGTCGTCGTCACCTAGGTGAGCGATTTGGTATAGGTAACTGCGATGTAGAGAGAGAAAAAAAAACAGCTGATATAAATAAATGGGTATTATTTTTCATGGCTTAAAATGATTTGAAATATTATTCTCAGCATCAAGATTTGTAATCACTGGGAATCAGTTGAAACACGGATTGATAAGAACATCATTGGGTACTAAAGGGCTGAAAAGATGATTAAAAAATGCAGAATTTTGACTCACTGGTTTCCAAACTCAGAGGCAACGAACAGGAAGCCTGTTTTCAAAACACACATGCTAGTGGCGACTGGTACAGTGTCGAAATATTTTAGTTTTATTTCAGTGACCATATCCTCGTCTGTTTCTAATGTAATTTTGAATATATCTCCCTGTTCTGTTTGAGCGAGGAAGAAAAACATGCTCTTTGTCTTGTGGGTAGCAGAACAAACGAATATCATTCCTCTTTCTGGGTCATCGAGGTCGTTTCTTCGCCTCGGAATAGGACATCTTATGTCGTGTTGATCCCCGAGGTTTTTGTACGTCAAGTAATTCTCTGAACAGATTAACACTCCGCTTGGACCGTCGTTTCCTCCTGGTACAGATACAAGGAAATTTGCATGCTCCTCTAACGGCTCGCTGTGCTTTCTGACTACGTGATTTAGACCAAGATCTAACTCGTACAGCGTCAATGTTTGCTGAGTTTTAACTGCCGCGTCACCCGTAGGGTCGCTATCTGCTTCCTAAAGACAAAAAGTAGGTCAAAATTGAAAATGGGAACAGTTTTAGGACCAGATTTTGGCTTTTAGGATATAAATTTGATGTAATATTGAAGATTTTGAGATTTTAGACATCTAAAAACTTTGGAATTTGGGGTTTTTTTTACATATTCTGGACTGATATCAATCCCGAGTCAATATCCACAGTGTAAATTTACCTCGTAGTCAATTTCTAGGCAAGCTAACATAGGATTTTCAAATTAGGAACTTTTTCAACAGTTTTAGGACCAGATTTTGGCTTTTAGAATCTAAATTTGATGTAAAATTGAAGATTTTGAGATTTTAGAGATCTAAAGACTCTGAAATTCGCGTTTTTGGACTTATTCTGAACTGATATCAATCCAGAGTCAATATCCACAGTGTAAATTTACCTCGTAGTCAATTTCTAGGCAAGCAAACATAGGATTTTCAAATTGGGAACTTTTTCAACAGTTTTAGGACCAGATTTTGGCTTTTAGGATCTAAATTTGATGTATTATTGAAGATTTTGAGATTTTAGAGCTCTAAAGACTCTGAAATTCGCGTTTTTGGACTTATTCTGGACTGATATCAATCCCGAGTCAATATCCACAGTGTAAATTTACCTCGTAGTCAATTTTTAGGCAAGCTAACATAGGATTTTCAAATTAGGAACTTTTGCAACAGTTTTAGGACCAGATTTTGGCTTTTAGGATCTAAATTTGATGTAAAATTGAAGATTTTGAGATTTTAGAGCTCTAAAAACTCTGGAACTTGGGTTTTGGAGACCTATTCTGATCTGATATCAATCCAGAGTCAATATCCACAGTATAAATTTACCTCGTAGTCAATTTCTAGGCAAGCGAACATAGGATTTTCAAATTGGGAACTTTTTCAACAGTTTTAGGACCAGATTTTGGCTTTTAGGATCTAAATTTGATGTATTATTGAAGATTTTGAGATTTTAGAGCTCTAAAGACTCTGAAATTCGCGTTTTTGGACTTATTCTGGACTGATATCAATCCCGAGTCAATATCCACAGTGTAAATTTACCTCGTAGTCAATTTTTAGGCAAGCTAACATAGGATTTTCAAATTAGGAACTTTTTCAACAGTTTTAGGACCAGATTTTGGCTTTTAGGATCTAAATTTGATGTAAAATTGAAGATTTTGAGATTTTAGAGCTCTAAAAACTCTGGAACTTGGGTTTTGGAGACCTATTCTGGTCTGATATCAATCCAGAGTCAATATCCACAGTATAAATTTACCTCGTAGTCAATTTCTAGGCAAGCGAACATAGGATTTTCAAATCCGACGTCAACGCCGACTGTGTGATATACCAGAGTGTTACTTTTGTGCGCTTCGAGTGGTGAAGATATAGTGAGCCTTGCTTCAGGATCTCTGTTTAGTATATAAACCAGTTTCTGCTTTTCAATTGCACCTGAAATATAGAAAACAGATGATTTATACAGTTTGCAAAAATCTTTACGTATCTTTATCAACGATCTATGAACAATGAACAACGCCGTCAGTATCGAAGGTTTTAATCAATGCTAATCAGCTGAAACACGGATCGTAAGATCAGCATCATTCGGCAATATTAATAATAACATCTGTGAAATAAAAATAGAAGATTTATTAGCGTTTACCGATCATGACGGCTCTCCCCTTTGGATCTATGGCTAAATATTGGCCGGGTACGATCCTCCTGCATCCACTTTTGCCAAAAGTTTCCTGATGTACTTTGTCGAACGAATTTTTAGCCGGTATATATTCTAGAATGACGATTCTGCCCGAGTCAGAACCGACTACAATGTAATCTTTCGTTCCTCCGGTTAGTCGAAACGCCATTAACGATCTGACTATACCGAATACTTCGACGGTTAATAAAGTGTGAACTTTACCAGTGTTTGGATCAGGTCTTAACAATTCCAACGACTTACCGCGGGACACTAATATCTCCTGCATTTTACTACCGGAAAAATTACCGTGAACCGCGTGCGTGATTCCGGTCGCACGCTGTAGCGTTAAATTGTATAAATACATCTTCGGTTTTTGGTTTTTTTTTTTTTAGGTTATTTGTTATTTTAAATATCACCGAGATTATTCAGCCTCGTATTTTTTCAACAACGATCATTTCGAACGATTTTTAGAATTATTACAAACATTGCCGGTTTTACTTAATATACGCTTGTATCTTGTATATTGGGGAAAAAAATATTCACGTATATCGAAAGAGGATTAATAAACGGTCTTAGTTTCACCTTAGTATTTGATTAAACTTTATTAAATCCGTCGATGCGAGCGGATTTCAAATCACCGAGTTTACGGATCGAGGAACGTACTTTTGGATCTTAACATACGCGGCCGATGTGTTTGGGTTAGGTTCTCGAGTTAAAATGGCTGTTGGTAAGCGTTAGCGGAAACTATACCCCCATTCGATAGAGAGAGGAGGTTGAGCGTCAGACGGAAGTGACGTAGAGTAGTAGGTAGATAATATTAAAAAACGTTTGTTCAACGAACGCAACTTCGCGGATATAATATAAAACCATGTATACTACTAGCGCTTCTAGCGGTATTGTCACGAACCAATAATAATCGCGGAAATAAATAATTGCGATTTATGTATGTATGTATTATTTGCTAATGCAAAGTAGTTAATTAATTATAGAAATGATATATAGAGATACGAGTGATTAGGTACCGAATTGTGATTTGTTATAAACACGGGGTGGCTGTGAATGTGGTTATACACACGGGGTAAGTTTATACATATTCGTTTCGTTTCGTATTATATATTTAATACTATACTAGGTGGGGGGCGGCGGCTTATCTACAATGTTTTTTTTTTTTTCTCTCTCTCTCTTATTTCCTATATACTACCTACCTAACTCTAATCCCATAATAACGCACCTCTTTATTCTATATTATATTATTTAAACTGCTCGCATATCGGCACACATCACTATTCATTTATAACGAAAACAACAATGGCCGAAAAATGCAGATAATTAAATAACAACAATTGTCACAAAACGTAAAAACAATAAACAAAATAACAAATATTATCTATTATTATTCTGGAAATATTCTGGAAAGAAAAAAAAAATAATAAAAAATTTTCTCATTTTTCTTCCTCATCGTCGTAGAATGGACTTGGCCGAAACTATGAAGAACATAGTAGCTAAGGGTATGCAGACAGAGATGGGACCTCCCGGAGGCGGTTATCCAGGCGGTGCAAACGGCGCCGGTTATGTTACAGAAAAAATGTATATGCTGTTACAGCTTTACCTACAAAATAAAGGATGGAATCCTAGCATTGAATTATTACAATGTTTTACGGAGCTTAAAGAAGCGTCGATGCTACCTAGCGCCGCTTATCTTCAGTGAGGATGATGAAATTTATTATTTAATTAAAATTTTCATTAAAAAGTTATAAAGAAACTGTATAATAATTTTTTTGGATTTTTTTTAGAATGATGGCGTCTAGAGTCGCACTAGATTCTCAAGGGCGGCTTGTTTTGAGAGAAAATGGAAAGATCATTTTACCTTACGAACATTTTGCTAACGCCGTTATGCTCAAACATATGAACGGACCTCACGGGCTTCATCTTGGAATGGAAGGGACCGTTAGAGCCGTTATGGAGTCGTATACTATCGGCAGAGAGTGTTTTGGAATGGAGAAAGAATTCATTATAGAAGTTGTACAGAATTGTCCAAATCCAGCTTGCAGATATTATAAAAATCAACTAGAAATGACACAGAAAATGAACCATATGGGCCCAACTTATATTCAAGACAACGAAACTACTGCCTCTATAATAAGATCTAGCTTTTCTCACAATACAGATTTTCAGGCGGTAAATATTTAATTTAAAAATTTGTCATTCGCACAAAACACTCGGGGGATTTATTATGCTTAATAGAGTCAGGAAATATATTTTTTTTTTTGATGAGCTAATTTCACAAGATATTATATTAAAATTTATCATACTGTAAAGATATTCGGAGTTCAGTCTTGAAAATGATTAAAAAAGCGCTTCAAGGCAATTCCTGAATTTTAAAAAAAATATTTTAAGTTTTTATTCCGCTCCGAAATATCGGTGTAAAATATATTCCCAACTAATTTTCGATATTTTTGCAGGCTCTGAGCGGACCACCGTCTAACACTCATATGGGAAGTCCGGCTGTAGACTTGGGCGGTTCCTCAGAAATGCGTAACAGCGGAAATCAAATGAATCTCCAGCGTCCGCCTAGTCGTCCGTCTTTGAATATACCTCACCGGCCTAGTAGTACTCAGGAGAAAAAATCCAGTAGCAACAAACAACACTACGAGTCTTTAATACCGACTATTCCGATATCAGATCACAAATTGACTGATTTTTTACGAGCAAATTTGGACAATCTTGACAGTATAGGCGGTCTATCGTCTCTAGGCAATCTCCAAGGTCTGGGAAACGCAAATAAAGATCTTCTCGCTCTTCATAACGGCGCCTGGTCTGTAGATAGCGAGAAAGGTTCTAGATCTTCGTCCTCTAATTCAGAAGGTGAAATAAAACCTTATTTTCAAAATGTTTATCTGTTTAACGATTATTGACAAAAGTTTATATAATCGTGGATATTTTTATCTTTTAACAGGAGGACAGGAGAAGATAGTCAGAGCTTTTGCAGAAGTGATGAAAAACATGGCTAGAATGAAGGCGTGTGTTAGACCTGCGATGTGTAAGCCTTACGGCAAACAGTCGGAAGCCTTACAGAAAAGTACGTTTTTAATATTAATGATTTAATATAGAAAAATATTAACTCATATATACATAATCTTATTTAATATCGTGAATCATAATAATAATAATAATATCCATTTACCTAATTAATTAATTAATTAATTAATTGTTAGTTTTTTTTATTTTTTTTTTTATTTTGGAATCGTCGTTAAAAAACGACCGTTTATATATATATATATTTAATAAATGTATAAAATAATGATTTGTTAAAGTTTTAAAATATAATTTAAAAATATTTTCTTTTTTACACGAGGAGAAGTTTGATAAGTGTGAGAATATTCTTCTCGTTTGTCTTTTAAGTTAATTTTTTTGTTTAATTTATGAAAAAAAATTGTCCCTTTCCAGCGCTGGTAGATACGATACAGTTAGTCCAGTCTCTACGAAGCTTTCTACCGCCTCCTCACATCCCGGTATCTAGCTGGAAAAATGAAGACAAACATCGGTTAGATCATTCTGGAAGTTCATATCTCCCTACCTTGTAAGAATATCTAGTAGTAGTTTAAGTTACCCATTAGAATTAAATTTACTAGTTCATAAATCGATTATATTGAATTAAATTTCAAACGTTTTTTTCTATTAAATTTTTACAGAAAAGCTGGAGGACTAGAAGAGATGTGCGAACAGCGTAAGATGGACTAAGCTGTTCTTTTATACGGTATAGAAAACAAAAAACAAAAAATAATCTCTTTTCGATTTTCTAGTCAGAGGAAGTAACGTAACGTAACGTAACGTGACTTGGACTGTTTTTAAATCGGGTATAAAAATAAAATCATTTATTTTATCCCATCCCCCCCCCCCCCCCCCCCATGGATTGCTCAAAGGTTGTTGGCATTTAGGAGCAGATGTGGTAATAGGAGCCAAAAAAACGAGTCATGCGTGGTCTGTGATAAACGTAGATGGTGCAAAAAAAAAAAATAAAAAAATAAAAACAAAAAAAAAAAGTAAATTAAACAAAAAATGAAAACGAAAAATAAACATAAAAAAACACAAAACGAAAAACGAAAAAAAAAAAAAAAAAACCAACACATTCTCGTCTTTGGAATGATGACATTACTGATTGTTATAATTACTATCGGAGTACTATTATAATTAAATTAAATTTGATTATAAATTGACTAAGTTTTTACCTCGTTTATATACGTTTATAACACGAATATTCAATTACTATATCTTATATCTATCCATTTTTTAAATATCGATTTATTTAACTGTAGATTATTTCTCGTTATTTCATTATATTTTTTTTTCTTTTTTTTTTTTTTTTTTGTAAATTTTATTTAACTGTTTTTTTATATTTATTCCAAAGACGCCGCCGCTGTTTCGTTTTCAATTATATTAGATATGATAATAATATTATATCCTACTCTCATGGCAGAGGAGAAGATGATATTCATTATTTAATTATTATTATTATTATCATCGTCATCAGTATTACAAATCTCGATCCTGTTAATCTAATTGATTTTTTTTTTTTTTCTAACTCTCAGTCCCCATGAGAAAAGGATATAAAATCATTATACTATCTCGTTGAAAACGGTTCTTTCTTCTTTTTATGAACAATTAAATATAGTATCTTATCGTCTTTTAAAATTAATGCATTTCAAATATTTATTATTATTATTATTATTATTATTGTAATAATAATTGACCGGAGGGTTTCTCGATTTTTTACGATGTTCAATTAATTAATTAATTAATTGATTCGATGAATTAACGCTAACATATATATTTGAAATCGATTTCTATCATTTTTAACATAAAATCTATATAAATATAATTATGTATAGATAAATCATACTTGGTCTGTTTAGAAAGAAAGAAAGAAAGAAAGAAAGAAAGAAGGAAAAAAAAAAAAAAAAAAGACTGAAGTGAAAAAATGATAGATTTTCAATTTCTTGCTTTTTTTTTTAACTTTATAGATAAAATCTATACTATAACAGGTATATATTCCCTATCTACTTATTTAGCAGATTAAAAAAAAAAAAAAATAAAAAAAATATTTACTTATTTTTACATATTCTATGTATACTACTGTACTACTTGTACTGAAGAAGCGAGTATTTCTTTCCATTTTATCATCGTTATTATTATTATTATTACTATTATTATTATTATTATTATTATTGTTATTTTTTAATCAACGAGAAAATAATATTATATGTTTTTTTTTTTCTTGTTTAAAGTTTGTTTGTTTGTTTTCTTTCTGTAGAAAAAAAAAAAAAAAAAAAAAAAAAAAAAAAAAAAAAAAAAAAAAAAAATACCCCTTTTAAAGGTATTTTCGCAAAGCTGACAATTATCATAGAATTAGTATTTAAAGAATAGAATAAAGGCTAAGCTTATCAATTTTACGACTGAGAAATATTGAGACAGAAAAAGCTGTTTTGCAATTAATAATTCATTAGGTAATAACAACAGAAACAACAACAACAATATTAACAATAATAATAATATTAATAACAATATTCATAAATTAATAGTATAATTGTTATTTGAAATTAAATACGAGGAAGTATTTGAAAGATTTTTGCCGTATATAGGTACTATTATTGTTGTACATGTATGTAATACTGTATTACATGATAATAATAATAATAATAATAATAATAATAATAATAATAATAATAATATCTATAATATAATTTATATTTATAGTGCAAGGTATGTTTTTTTTTTTTTTTTTTTTTTTAAACGCGGATAATATATGTTGTTATATTATATAGGTAATATATATATATATATATATTCATTTAATTTAATTGAATCGAATTATATTGAATTTAATTACAAATTGCGAGTAGAGGAAAAAAAAAAAAAAAAAAAAAAGATAACTAAGGCAGTCGCAATACATAGGATAGCGTATTTAATTATAAATCTTAAGATAATTTTCTTTTAAATGTGAACCAAAAAAAAAAAAAAAAAACGAAAACAAAGAAGAAAAAAAAAAAAAAAAAAAAAAAAGGATAAAAATCGAGTGAAAAGTTTGAAATTGAATAAATTGAAAGCCTAAGGCTATAAAATAGCAAAATTAATTAAGTGTGACTGAGTTGTAAATGTGTGTGTTATCACAATCTCTATATTGACTATATACATATTTAATATATAATATTATTATTATTATTATTATTATTATTATTATTATATGTTTATTTATTATGTTTGAGACAAAATTTCGCTATACTCTTTTTATATTATATATACACACAAATAATTTACGTTTTTACTTTCTCTTGCTATTTTTCTTACACATACATGCATATATATTTAATTTTAATTATTATTATTATTATTATTATTATTATTATTCTATACACTTTATTAATTGGCCGCTGCAATATTATTATCTACTACGTCTAATTATTAACTAAATATGAATTATTATGAATCTATAGACGATATTTACATTTAATACCTAATTGAATATCGCAATCTCTACCGCATATATATTATTAACAATTTTATTATAATACCCTCGCTATTTCAAAGTCTAGAAAATGAAAGAAAAAAAAACAAAAAAAAAAAAAAAAAAAAATATTGGATCAAATTCTTCGTTATATACTATAATATCTTTCTACCTTCGTTATACCTAATATTGAAATTCTATTTATTTATTTATTTTATTTTATTTTATTTGATTTTATCAATCTTTTTCTCGTCCTATTATTATTATTTAATTATTCTAATTAATTCTATTCTACCTATATATATATATTCATTGATTAGTACTACATACATAGTATATAATATTATATACTTAATTAAACAAATGTCCAGAGAGTACACATCATATTGTTATTATTATTAAATATAAAAATTTATTTATTAATTTTTTTTTTTTTTTTTTCACATTCCATTACCTGAGGGAATGAAATTTCTCTTTTTTTTTTTTTTTTTTTTTTTTTCCTTTTCTGTATTTTTCAATTATTATTATTAGCTATTATTTTCTTTTTTTTTTCCACTTTTATTCAATATATATATTCTTTCGTAATGCACAATATTTCCGATCCAGGACTTTGACACAGCAATTTATTATATATAAAACGAATTATAGTTAATAATAATAATTAATTAATTAATTAATTAATTAATTAATTTAACTGCACTTTGTTGTAATATTGACCGATCGATACGTTGCAGTTAAACAAAGAAGTTATAGAAAAAAAAAAAAAAAAAAAAAAATGGAAAAACAAGGAAAATGATAATATTACCTTACATAATACATGTCTGAATACACATCGCAATATACTTATTACGCTATACAGCTCAAGCTCAGCTCTCTCTCTCTGTTCCTCTATCATTCTATATTTATTCTATCTATTCTAATTATCTATCTCTTCTTTCTCTCTCTCTCTCTCTCTCTGTGTCTGCACAATAAACTCGTCGTCGCTTGCCTCGCTATTTCTGTATTCCATATCACAATCATAAATATATATATATATATATTTATTAGGGTGGTCTTTAATTTGATATAATAATAAAAAAGAAAAATTATCCAAAACCCCATCAGGTTCTTATCTCAATTTTAACTACTTATCCAAAAGTCATCGAATTTTTAAATTTTAATAAAACACGATTTCTAAAATTTCGCGATCAATTTATGTATTTTCTTCCCAGATTTTTTCAACGATATAATTTTCGAAGCTACAGCTCACAAAAAAAAAAAAAAAATAAAAAAAATTTCTTATCTCGAAATTGTCGATTATTCGAAGACGTTTATAAATATGACCGAATTAAGGACTACCCTTATTATATATGTAATTCATATATATATATAGGGGAGAGCGGGGCAAAACGGGCAGCGGGGCAAAACGGGCAGCTCCCCCGAAAAATAAAAAAAAATGTTGGAAAATTTTAGATTTTTTTTTTTTTTTTCAATAAAAATTGTTTCCCAATGAATTTTGATTTTTTTCTGAATTTAATTTCGAAAATTTGGCCGAGGTGCCCGTTTTGCCCCGCTGCCCGTTTTGCCCCGCTCTCCCCTATATGGACCGAATAATTATTATTATATTATTATATCATAATTATTAATCAATAATTGATTGATTGATTAATTATCATTATCATTATTATTATTAAAGGTTTTTACAAGTGTCTCACGAGTTATTAATTACAATAACACTTACCCACAACGTTCTTTATAATCAACTTCTCCTTTATATATAGTATATATATATATTATTACGATCCATCGTCCAACGTTTCGTTCAATAATTTCATTCTGTTATCCGATGTTCGAGTCTCGTTTATAATAGAACAGTAAGCTTCTTCCTGTAAAGGAAGAATAAAAAAATTAAAAAAAAAACAAGATAAAAAGATAATACTGAAACTATAATATAAATACGAAATAATTAATATCCGTGATATAAGAATTTTAATTATTTATCACCTCTTCGGCTTCAAGTACGAATATAACATCGTCAAGGAAGTAGAAAGCCTGTCCAAGATCTCCTTCGCATAAATATGGAAGTTTACTCCATGCAAGAGCCTTAAGACCTAGAGGGCTAAACACTCTGTCAATTAAACTGGCTATTTGTCCTTCAAGACCGTTTCCTTTTATCGGTAAATACTCCGAAGGTTTGTGGTCATTTCTTTCGCCAACTTCAACGTAAGGACTAAAAGGCAACACTAATGCTACCACCAGACGACCACCCGGTGATAATTTAGATTTTAAACGCCTTAGCAAGGTGTTTGGCTTGTCACATCTGTCCAGTAGATTCAAGCATAGTATTACGTCAAATTTCGATGGCGAAGAAGAAGAGGGCGTTGATTCTTCGTGC
Organism: Tenthredo mesomela; assembly: GCA_943736025.1. Classification (NCBI taxonomy): domain Eukaryota; kingdom Metazoa; phylum Arthropoda; class Insecta; order Hymenoptera; family Tenthredinidae; genus Tenthredo; species Tenthredo mesomela. Next base: position 765,855 of record OX031017.1, read on the forward strand.
CATTTTTCTACGTCCAATACTCTGTTTGGGGGTTTTTTTTTTTTTTTTTTTCGGGATTTTGAATTTTTTGGAATTTTGGAATTTTTTGGAGATTTGGAATTTTTTGGAATTTGGAATTTTTTTGGAATTTTGGAATTTTTTTGAGATTTGGAATTTTTTGGAATTTTGGAATTTTTTGGAGATTTGGAATTTTTTGGAATTTCGGAATTTTTTTGGGATTTTGGAATTTTTCGGAATTTTTTTTTTTCGGGATTTAAGACACGGTGAGGTGAGGAGGAAAGATGACAAAATAAAATTACGATTAGTAAATTTTAATCTTTTAATCCTGGGATTAAACAAAACTTTGCAATTAATATCTTAAACTGATTAAGTCTATATTATCGCTCGATCGAATATATAGTAAGGTTCGCGAAAGTAGTCGTCTCGACTTCTTAGACGATAAATATACGACCACCACTACGACTACCAACGCGTATAGACATTCTTAACGATACCTACGTAAAACTCCCATAAAGATCTACTCTAATCAAGACCCGCTGCTCCTCCCTCGGTCTAAACTACGCGACGATCGCAATTGCCAATTGGCTATTTCAATTTCACTAAACTTCTAAGTTTAGGCGAGGAGTGCGTATAAGTCTTAAGTGATTGAAACGACTCCAATTAAGATCCCGATGTATTATAGTTATATGCCCATCGCATAAGAGAAGTGAGAAGACTGCAGCGATACTTATGCTGTTGAAAAATAAATTATATTATAAACTCACGTGAATCCTCTTCTGGCAAGTGCCCACCGCATAGGTGTTGATATTTCTGTTGCGTATACGTTTTTGAACAAATGTGATATCCGCGATGTAGTAGCACCGTCTCCGGCCCCTAAATCTATGAGCGTATCCCAACTACCGGAATACTTACTCGCTCTCATTAATTTCTCGAATTGTTCGGATGAGAATACGTGCATAGATCCTCGACCCAGGAGTCTGCGGAAAAAAAAAAAAAAAAAAAACAATAATATAATGCGGAATGAAATGTAAATATTAAAATAATTCGCGCAATGTAATTCAGGTGCGGATTTTCTGCAGGCTAATATATACACAGAAAGAAAGGTTGACTTGATTCAAGATAATTTTGCGGTTCAAAAAATGAAGACCGAAATTTTCTCGGATCAAATCCAAAATTTTGGTGATCGTAAAATTATGTTAAATCAAGAATAATTTTCTTGGCTCAAGTCAACCTTTTTTTCTGCGTGTATAGGAGTTAGATTCGCACGCATAATAGCGTGGCAAAAACCAAAGTAGGTGTACAGATTTTTATCGCGTACGTATTCCCCTTTTCCTCTTATTCGTATTCCTCTTTCTTTCTTTCTTTCTCTCTCTTTCATTCAATATGCGTGTAATAAATAAAAATAATAGTAAAAAAAAAAAAAAAAAAAAAAAAAAAAAACGCGCGAGAGAATTTAAAAATAAGAATAAAGAGGCGGAGGTGCGGAGGAAAAAGGTGAAGGAGAAGGAATAATAAGAAGCAGAGACGTTAATGCCTGTGTATCTTATATATTATATATATATATACACAATACAGATATATATGCATACTATAATATACGCAAGCGGTTTGGCTGCCGCATTGTTTGCCGACTGGTGCAGCAGGACAGAACGACGCGGGATCCTCTCCGCGTGGATTTCCCCACCTTGGTTTGGCTCCTTTTAGCCCCATCGCGTTGTCGTTTATACCATGGACCACCACCACCTTTGGGCTCCTCTTCTCTCTTCTCTTTTCTCTCTCTCTTTCTCTCTCTCTCTCTCTGGGCACGTCTCGCGTCGTATCCTCGAGAGAGAAGTATAGTATAGGAAGGGGGAGTAAAAGGGGAGTTTTATTTATCTTTATTGTCGTTATACTCAGCTGCACCGGCCCCGCAGAGCCCTGGTCCTGCAGGGTCCCGGTCCCGGGTCTGGGTTCGGATCGGGTTGGACACACACGTGCGGACCACAAATCAAGCCCTCGCATCGGCACATACTGTCCGTCGTTCGATTCCTTGCGCCGTGCGCGAGCTCGCGCGCTATCGACAATTAATTCGCCGCTTTTGCCTCATGCCTTTTTACTCATTTATTTTAACTTTCTTATTCTTCTTTACTTAGCTATACATACATATACCTATATAGTATATATGCTGCTGCTGCTGCTGCTGTTGCTTCTGCATCCAGACGCTTGCTGATTTCTTCGCCCCCTGCTGCTGCTGCTTCTTCTTCTTCTTCGTCGTCGTCTTTTCTCTTTTATCCATTGTGTCGTTGTAACGTATATAAGTAACCGATACATACATATATAGGTGTACCTAGCAGAGCTATACGTCCTACACTTTTATCGATATATATCGGGATATATAAGAGCATAGCGTATATGTTTGTTATACTACCTATCCGAGGATCTGTTCTCTCCACACCTTTAGCTCTATACGCCACCGCCCCCGCGAATATATCATACGAAGAAACGAACTGCATGTATAGCATAAAAGACAAAAGAGATGAAGGAAAAGATATTATTTCGAAAGTTTACATCGATTACCAATCTTTAATGTTAATTTTTTTTCTTTATCTTTCTCTTCATTCATTCATTCATTCGATTATCAATTTGTTCATTTATTTTTACCCAGCACAATTTTTTTTTCTAATTTCATTTCTGAAATGGTCGCGAGTCTCGGCTTCGAGGGTTTGCCTGCGCCTTGGCTCTCTCGGTGTGTTCGGTTATAGCCCAACGGCGGCAAGCAGTCTGGACGGGTCTCTCCAACTTCCAGCGCGTCCGCGATATCAGTATGTTATACCTTTACCTCTACCTCTATACCTCGTCGAGAGATCTCGTATGCACCGGTAGCCACGATATATGTATATACCTACCAACACGCAATGTAGTGACTACTGTGTGGTGACTACGATTTTCTCATTATATTGTTGTAGAATTTTTCGAAACGCATCTGTGATTATAATTATTTTCATTTTTTTTTTTTTTTTTTTTTTTTTTTTTTTATGATGCAGGTATATGTTTGTATTAAACAGTTAAATCGAATATAGGTTCATATCTGCGAAGGCATAATAGGCTTTGCCAAGAAGAATAAGAAGGAGAAGAGGTAAAAAGATAAAAGAGAAAAAGAGAGATAGAGGGTTTCGCGCCGCAGGAGCCCCCGCGGCTATACAGCGAGGTTGGGGTGCAGAAGAGAAGAGATAGGTTCGAGTCGAATAATACGCGCAAGCGAGAGGAGGAGGAGGAGGAGGAACGTCGAGCGCGACGGTCGCGCGGCGGTTATCTTCGTCGCGCGGATTTGCAAACAATAGGCTTCTCAGCGAGATGCTGCAGCACCGCACCGCTGCTGCATCGCAGCGAGCGAGGATTCTTTAGATCGCGGCGCTGATATATACCCTTTAGAATTTCCATATTATTGCTATTATTAGGTAAACGGTCGCGGTCCGTGATACCTACTGCAGCGGGTGCTGCTTCTTATTCTTCTCCCTGCGCGATGGTTATATAGTTATACTTGCACTGCTGCAAGAGCAACAGCAAAGAGAGCGCGCGTGCTCCTTAACACTGATTCTGATTCTGACTTTGACTCTGGACTCTGGGACTCTGGCGCCCTTATTATATATACCTATATTTTATGAACAGGGCAAACAACAATAATCGATACGACACGCAGCTCGACGCGTTCTCTATTCTATCCTTTATTCTCTCTCTCTTTCTCTCGCCACGAGGACGCGCGAAACCATATTACTCTCTAAATTTTTTGGAGTGGATAATTCACTCCAATAATAGTGTGAGTAGTCATTCACTCTATTTAGAGTGATTATCCACTCTTTTGGGAAGAAACTGTTCACTTTTACGCGAAGAGTGAATATTTTCACTCCAATGTATAGAATGATATTGTTCACTTTTACGCAAAGAGTGAAAAACTTTTACTCTAATGTATAAAGTGATATATTTTTCGCACTAACTGTCACTCTATAAAGAGTGAAACCGCGCGCTTTTGTCCGCGCAAGTAGTAACCATAGGCAACGGAGTTTGTTATGGGAATTACATTATTCTGTTTCACAAATGATGCGTCTTTATAATTAAAAAAAAAATCTGTAATTTCCAAGTTTCATACATTAGTTGCGTTCAATACATTTAGTTCTGGCATTTGGTACTGATTCGGAAAACATAGTTTCGACATAAATGAGAAAAACGTAGGAAACCATGATCAACTCAACATATCCTGATATAATTTAACATAGCATGGTAGTACATAATAATGCTTCTGATTATATAAATAGAACTACAAAAAGTTCAAACCCTTCACAATGAACGAACAATTAAGTTTTCGAGATATACCGTTCTTCCAGATAACAGGGCTGTTTTTCACTTATCTCAAATTTTATGGTCACAAAAAAATTTGACAATGAGTACGAACAGTTAAAAACAATTATACTACAAGAAACTGTTTATAGCTGAGGCATTCCATCGCATTCCATGCCAAATCGACCGGGTCCTGACCCTCGACCTCTCATATCTGGTCCGCGATTTTTCGTATCATTCTTCTGATTCTGAATAGCAAACCAAATTTTTTTTTAATTTTTCAAAATAAATTTGAGCGCGTCATGGATTTTCAAAGTTTTTTTTTTTTTTTGCAACACCTCGATGGCCGTGATCGAAATAATACGAAAAATTTCTTAAAAATTCTGTGTCATGAATGAAAATTTTTGAACCAAAATTCATAATGTTTGGACTTTCTCTTCAATCTATTCTTTTTTTAGCTTTTTTCTAAGAAAAAATTTGAAAAAAATAGAAGCGGTGATTAATACACCGTGGACTGCTGCTTGAATATTTCGCACGATGGCCAAGGATTCTTAAAAATTCTTTCAGATTTTTTTAAACATATTTTCATCTCTGGAATATAAACGTGAAATTATGATTAAAAAAATTTAAAAAAAAAAAACACGTTGGAGCAAAAGTCCAGACATTAGGAATTTCGGTTAAAAAATTTTCATTTTTGACACAGAATTTTCGAACATTTTTCCAGATTTTTCGATCACGGCCATAAAGGTGTTGGAAAAAAAAACTTTGAAAATTCATGCGACATTTAAATTTATTTCGAAAAATCTGAAAAAAAAAAAAAAATCTGATTGCTATTTAGAGTCAGAAGAACCCTGGTAGAAAATTGACCAGACGATCTGGCCTTTTAACAGATTCTGCGCAGATCATCTGGGCAGAATCTGCCCAGATATTCATGGTGTATTTGGCCAGTATCTGACCAAAATCTGGTAAATGATTCCTAGCTCCTATGTTTGAGGTTATGTAAACCCAATGTTACAAGCTGGAAAAATGAATGAAAATGATCGTGCTCAACACCTCTAAACTTAAAATTTATAAATATATATTTCAAACATAGTATGCCGATGACACGTGTACACTAAAACACTAAACGTAATGGATTCTGATCTGGACGAGTTGGACAATTCTAGAAACAGCCAATCGGCGCTCTGGATTAAAAAAATCCAGAGCGCCGATTGGCTGTTTCTAGAATTGTCCAACTCGTCCGGATCAGAATCCATTACGTTTAGTGTACCAAAAATCAGAAGCCACGGTTAATTTACCCTTATACATAGCTATAGGTGGATGCGCACGCAGGTATCTCTATCTCTTTCTCACTATTCCTCTTTCTCTCTCTTTCTCTCCCACTGTCTCTGGAAGTTTGCCGTGTGTCACACGTACACGCATGCATACAAAGTTCAGGACTGTAGGTTATGTATGTGTATGAACAGCTGATGACTTGACCAGATCCTTCACCAGAATCCGTCGTCAGACCGCGGGGTTTCTGGCCATATTTTCTGCCCAGAATCTGCCCACCGAGCAGAAAATTCAACGGATTCTGGCCATATTCCGTTCAATTTTCTACCAGGGAATGATATAAAAAATCGCGGACTAGATCTGAGAGGTCGAGGGTCAGGGCCAAGTCGATTTGGCATGGAATATCCCCAGCTATATCGGTTTTTTTTTTTTTATTCTAGACTACGTATTGACAGTTTACTCCCGATTTTTAGCAGATGATTCTCCGAATATAAATATAAATATAAATTCTGATAACATAGCTGCGCTTCGTTTGACACAAATTTCATCAAAGTTCGTAGGTCATCTATTTTTGTCGATGATAAGCTGAGATGATGCTGAAGCAATGTCCGATATCTCTTCGATAGTCTCTGCGCTATCGAAAATACGTTTCCATACCCGAAATATTTCGCGTTTTAAGTGATCATCCGAAAACATCACTCCGATATTACCATCTCATTTCATCTAGATATTTGGAATAACGGAATAACTCGAGTTATACCGTTCTTCCATGAATGTTGTTCAGTTTAACCCTCAATATTCAACCCATTTTTATCAAATAAATATTTCATGTAGATCTATGGTCACTGATCATTTTTATGCAATCTCCGGAAAAACGGTACAACCCGACTTATACCGTTATTCCGCCCATTGCCTCAATTACGATTAAAAATTGATCACTCTAATTTGAAGAGTGATCTGGCCCAATCTAAAAAAGAGCTACATATTCATTCTTTAGAAGTGGACATTTCACTCTCAAAGAGTGACTATTCACTCCATGACATCAAGTGAAATTTTCACTTGTTCTAAGAGTGAAAAGTCACTCTAGTCCCACTGGCACGATTTTCACTCTATCGAAAAGTTAAATTTCACTCTTAACGAGTGGGATTCCACTCCAAAAAATTTAGAGAGTATATATATATTGGCGATGTAAAGAGCTGCTAGCTGTTACACTGATATGTCTCGACGTCGTTTAATACTTTTCACTTATCCTACCTTTTCATATACATATAATATGCAGTACAACACATATATACCTACGATATTGTAATTATTATCGACGATATATATTATATATACTATTATATTCATACGCGGAGATGAAAGATCGAACGCATCAGGAAAGATCGTGTAGGTACACCTGGTTCTTGCGCTGCACCGTATATATACCTATATGCGGGTTTATCCGACCTAATGAAGCGAGTGACACGCGATCTGATTGGACTCTAGTTCAGGAATTTGCTAAGTCATCCTGACGTCCAGTCGCGTCCAACTCTGATCCTTATATACTTAAATTAGGTACATAGGTACAGGTAAACAGGTACACAGGTACAGGTATAGACAGCGATCTCTTTCTATTCTAGCCCATATATACATGAGGTACTATTATAGGTATTCTATACATCGGTGGTTATAAGATCGTGCCTCTAGTATATATATATGGATACAGGTATATACCCATAACTATATCTATACATAGCGTTATATACATAATAGATACCTATGCATCGTAGCAAAGGAAACGAGGTGAGAATCGATTTTGAAAATTTATACCTACATTTACGTAAATATCGGTATGGTAGTCTACGTTCATAATTCAGGACGAAATAAGGTGCAGAGGACATACACATAGAAATAAAGATTGACAATTGATTAAAGATAATTTTGCGGTCGAAAAAATGAAGACTGCAAAAATTATCTTGAATCAAGAATAATTTTCTTGGCTCAAGTTAACCTTTTTTTTCTACTATGTGTATATATATGATCGTATTATACTAGGGTCATCCCTTTCGTTGATTGGTGTCCATCCGGGATTCTTTTGTCCTTTTCCTCGCTAGATTATATATACCTATATATATATATATATATATATACTACGCGATTATACAATCGAGAGAAGGACAACCCTATATGTATAATGTATGTGTGTGTGGCAAGGGCCGATCAAGTCCGATAGGGTGCGGAACGGCGACAATGTATAGAAATATACGTTCGTCGCGTCCTGGAGCACCAGGACCATCGCAGGAGTAAGCAGCAGGAGCAGCAGCGACTCCCCCGACTCTCTAGGCCTCCCAGTGAGTCGAAAACGAGGATTGGGAGGCCTAGGGGTGCAGGGCGTAGCGATTCTTATACTCCTGCAAATTTTTCTGCATGGGGGTGTGCAGAGGGAACGCGAAAAGAGACAGAGAGAGAGAAAGAGAGAAGAAGAGGCGATAGACGAAGAGGTAGGACCTTATTTTCTTTCCTTCTCCTGTATACCTTCACACACAGGAGAGGAAAATAAGAGTAGTAGAGACTCGGCGAGAGGTATCGTGTATTTAGCATCATTCCCCCTACTACTACGACGACAAAAGCGCCCGCGTCGAGTAGCGAGCGTGGGTTCGGGTTCGGGTTCGTATCGTAGCGTCGCGACGCTCCGCAAGGTTCGGGTTCGGGTTCGTTCGTCTCGTTAGCTATACCCCTCGAGGTTCTTTCCGTTTCATCTCGGTACGCGGAGAGCCGAGAGTATCGTCTCCGTAAGGAGGTAAAAGGAGGAACCCCGTATTCCTCTCTCTGCAGCAGCCTCTCCCACTTCTTATTTCCCCGCGTCTCAACCCCTCGTACGTTTTGTCCCCCCCCACCATCGGGACTTCCATCTCGCGCTAGCAAACACACGAGGGGGATGATGCCGGGATGTTCTGGGATGCTGGATGAGAAGCTGGAAGGGAGGCGTACCCGTGGACCCAACCCTCCAGGATGATCATGGAAGGGAGACCACGCCTACGGGAACTCTCTATATATCCATAAGGAAGAGTGTGGCAGCAGCAGCAGTAGCACCAAGGCGGTGGGTTCTCTCTTAGTTAAGGAAGAGGGAGCGTATTGGAGGGGGAAACAAGGTAGGGGAAGAAGAAGAAGAAGACGAAGAAGAAAAAGTAAAATAAAAAAGCTCAACGATATAGGAGAAATAAGGAGAGAGAAAGGAGCGGGACGGGTGGACAATTATACACGCGAACCTTGCAAATGTCGCGCGCGCGCGCGCGCTCACTCACTCACTCACTCACCCCACCCAACCCTCCGCGTTCCACGGTTATATTTCGCGTCTTCGTGACTGTCACTATACATATACAGAGAAAAGAACAGGAGAGAAAGAGAGAGAGAGGGAAGATTCCCTGTTATTTCGCTCCGGCGCGGCGGGTGGATAAGAAGACGAAGAAGACGAAGACGAGGAGGAAGGAGAGGAGTGAATGGAGAATGGAGGGAGAATTTCTTAAACGGGATCGTTATGCCAGAGTCTAACACGTACACATGTTAACGTATATATATATATATATATATATATACTTGTATACGTGTGTATTATAAAGCGCGGAGAATAATACCAATACGCGGAAAACAACTCGGTGTATAATACGCGCCGTGGCGCGGTGGCTCGAGGTTTTCGTCCCGGACGGCGACGACGCATTCCCGTCTCCACACATATATTTATATTTATATATATACACATTTTTATATATATAATATATATATGGAGGGATATAGGTGGGAGAACGAGTCGTTCTATAAGGAAGAGACGACGATGACGATGGCAACTAACGTAAAGATATAGAAAGAGAGAGAGAGACTAGGGCTGCCTGGTGCATCGAAGAGGTGCGATAGCGAATGAGAGGATGTAGAGTAGGTAGGGAGATTCTTGTATATAGTATTCTATATATACGAGAGTATAGGAAGGAAGGAAGCAAAGGAAACGAAACGAAACGAAAGGAAAGGAAAGGAAGGCGGGTGCAGGGCACGAAACCATCTATCTATCTATCTATCTGTCTTCCAACTCGTGACCAACGCGCGCCAGAGCTCGATCGCTGTGCTGCAGTTGGAGGACGGGATATACCTAGTAGGTATAGGTATGTGAAAATCGACGATACATCTATATATATATACGTTTGTAGAGGTATATATTAAACATATATACCAGCATCTCATATACAGAGCTATATACGTTCTTGAAGCACACCGCCTGCCTGCCTCTCTACCTACTCGCTGCAACTTTTTACGGATCGCTAAATACGACTCTGATTGGACCACCGCTTTCATATTATTCGATTTATATATGTCGACTGCATGCGCAATGGTGAAGACGCGAGGTTGTGTAGAATATATATACCCTCTCAGTTATTTATACTCCACACATTCTCCGACTGTATACACGCGTTTTATATACCGCATGATGAAAATATACTTATACCTACACGATGATAATTATTACGCGAATTATTCATTCGAATAGAAAAAAAAAAGACTTTATGCATCGAATTACCGATTTTATACAATCCAGACTTTACATCTGTATACCTACGCTAATATCCGAAAATAAAAGCTAGAACGAATTCAAGCTAGCACGATTTTATACTAGTAGGAATAACATAGGTTAGCGCGGCGACGCACGTAGTGTGGGTCTACGGTAGTTCAGACCGTCCGACATACCGGTGTAGTGTACTACTGCAGCAGCCTACTACTACGAGCGTGCCGCCGCGCTAGCTTATATCACTGTGCAGCATATAGTAGCAGTGAAAACAGACATTGCGCGTTTGAATAACCGTTCGTAGTCGGACAACCCTAGCAGCTCGCGCGATGTTACTGTGTGTGAATCAGTGAGCTGAGGCCGTAGCTCGCGCCTGACTTGTACGGGGTTGTGCTACTACTGGCTCGACAGTACGATAATAAGTGGCTAGACACTGCGCGCGGGATTTTCTACTAATAATTCAGCTCGCGTCTGGTTATGAATAAAATGACTACTTATACAACTCGCGCGTATAATAATATAATAATGACACGCGCTCATGCGCGATCTTATTTAACGAATTGTAAAACTTTTACGAATTGAACTATATATTAAATCGTATAGCAGTATATATATTATACTGAGGCGGATAGAAGTTTCTAAATTGATGATAGCTGAGCTGTATCAACCGCGTTTCTTAAAGTACAACGCGGTACATAAAAATAGAATAAAAGTTTTCATCTATCTGTATAAAAACGATCAGTCCATTATTTTCAATCGACTTTATATTATATTGTGTAAGAAATAATGAATTTCAGTAGTTTATATATCTAATGAAAGATTATCAACCCGCCATTTTCCAATCCTGTGTAGATATATATATATATATATATATATATATATATATAGAGCGTCTTATTCTCTCCCTGATGGTAAAATATATATATATATATATATATATGTATCTGAGCCGGGATAGGGTTGATTAGTAATTAGCAGAGCGCAGCCGCGCGTCTTTCGGCTCACCCTTAGGCACCGCCCCTGGTTTAATTACTGGCCGACACCGACCCGAGGCTGGTTCAATCTGAAACGAGGAGCTACAGGAAGCCTCGACCTCGGATCACGCAGGACCCGTAATATATATATATATATGTGTGTGTGTGTGTGTGTGTGTGTAGGTACTCACACAACAAATATATATATATATATATATATATATATATATACTTAACGCACACACACACGGATATATAATACACGTTGCTGCGGCGAGAGGTGGCGCATGCGCTATACGTTAATTACGGACGGGGGTCTCTAAGGGTCTCTTTCTCTCTTGTACTATAGTGCGAACGATCAACCTACCGGGAAGCAGCGGCAATTGGAGAACCGTAGTATAAGGCTCCCGCGCAAACGCGTTAATTATAATTACTGACCGCCACCCATCGCGAAGGCCAATCGAACGATGGCACGGATATATATATATATATAGCCGTATTATAGTACTACAACTCGAATAAAGGGCGAACCTGCGTCGGTGTCTCCTGCGGCGGTATATAGAGATTTGGAAAAAAGTAGTCACGCGGTTTTTTTTATTTATTTATTTATTTATTTTTTTGGTTTCTTTGAAACAAAAGGAAAACCGCGTCCTTGCGCAGTCTCTCTTTTGTGTTACTTTTAATAAAACCTTTATTCTTGTTGTATTCTTTATTCATATATTCCACAGCTCGTAGGTATAGGTAGTATTTATAGGTTTAGCAGTCCGTTCGACGGACCTGCAGCATTTAATATATACCTAACTATATATACCGCGAAGCGATACCTGCAGCATATGTGTATATATAGGTACATATATACCTATATACTATATGGTATATATATATATATAGGTAGAACCTTTGTTTTTGCACCGTTTCGCCGTGCGGAATTTCTTTACTTCTAAACTTCATGGTGGTGGTGGTGGCATGTGTTTCTGTCGTTTCTGGAAATTACGAATTCCATCGCGTCCCATGCTACCTACATCTATACGCTATACGCAAGCTCCGTTGTCGCGCATCGGGTTATAGGAACGAAAATAAGAAGAGAAGACTATGCCAGGGGGATGGGGTATATATAGGGGGAATGTAAAGGGGGGCGAAAAGAATACACTATCTTCTACACTCAACGAGTTTCTATATACATATGCATCCGCATAAGTCAAAATAAAGCTGAGATTATTTAGCGATATATAATTATATCGGTATTCAAATATACTATACATGAGGTAGATTTTACAAATTTGATGAAAAAGTTAAGACGAGACACTCTAATCACTCAACGCTCTGCGAGGAGTCAGAGATTGAAGAGGATGAAGATGAGGATGAGGAGGTTGAGTAGAAATCAGAGGCAACAGCAGCAGGTGGTGCGCGGAACTAAACACTATACCTGCTGCTCCTGTGCACACCGGACAAAAACCTTCACCGTGGCTACTGATGCTGATGCTATGATGCTATACCGCGCTGATGGTGCGGCAGAGGGTTTCGCTCGTTCCTCTTATATACTGCAGCTATATACAAGACTACCGAGTTACGCGCCCGCGAACGCGTTTCGTTTTATAACCCTTAATATTGCACCTTTTTTTTTTTTTTTATTTTTTTGTATTTTAATTATAATATATTATGATGGGTCATAACTGATAGAAGTTTTTCAAATCTGTTATCTACTGCAAAATTATACATTTTCCCGAAAATCGTTATAGTCGCGGTCAAATTGAAATTCTGAACTTCAACACCTATGCCGCGGGATTCTTCATATTATATAATAATGAAGACTGAATGAGACGTGTAGTAGGTATATAGTAGTACTAAGTATGAAGAAGAAGAAGGATAGGTTGGAGGTTAATAACTGGCGTTAGTTTTTAATAAACGGTTCAAAGTATAGGCGCATATATATATATATATAAGGAGGATCCCATCCCTATATTCTATCCTATCCCTATCCTTAAAAAAAAAAAAAAAAAAGCGAGAGTTCGGGGCGCGCGCGAACAAACTAGATCATCAATAACCTTTGGTCGAGAAACCGAGGTTCTCTCTTCACCTTACTATATATATATATATATCCTTCGTTCGTATCTATACGCGCAGGCTTATATATAGGGCCTTATGTCTTTGGACTGAAACGAACTACTATACTAACTGCACACACACATACATACATACTAGTCTCTGTATCTTTGTGTGAGTGATATAGTAATATATATAAAAGAAGAAGAAACACCGCGCCTGCTGCTGCTGCTGCGGACTTGCCTGGGCATCATCCTTTCTATATATATATATATATATATATATATTGGTATGAGCCAACGAACGAACCAGTAGGCCCTCCCTGGCCAAAGATCCTATCTTCATGGTTATTAATTAACCACGTAGGTATAGCTAAGAGGTAAAGCCTTCTTTCATCACCTCGCGAACCAGCCTCGAGCCTATAGCCTAACCCATGTGTATATATGTGTGTTTATACAGCTGAAGATAAAACAGCTGTTCAAAAATAATACAAATTGCAAAAAAGAAACTAGACCGAATAAATAATTCTTGTATACTGTTTTCAAGAAAATAGCTAAAGCATATGGGATAATATTTTATGCTCCAATTATTGATCACGAAATATTGTGAGAAAAAAAAAAAAAAATAAATTATATATTAGGGATGATGATCGTAGCTCACCCATTAATCGAAGTACGGCTAAGGAACCAGGAGAGAGCAGATCTAGCGAAAGAATGCCAAGCCTGAAGTGGTAAGGAGTCAGATCTCTCCGTTGATTTGTCGAGAAATATTCTAGCCACTTCATCAGGCTGATCGTTATTGTCTCCAACGCCAAGTGGTACCCAAAGTTGTCTTAGATCCTCCCGGATCTGTTCCTGATCGATCCTGTACCACTAAAAAAATAAAAAAAAAAAAACATAAGTTGATTTCATTATCCTTTATATACATAATTAGAGATTAGATATATGTAATTATTATTATACGGTATAGAATACTATATAATGATTGTATAGCGACGTATATAATAGGTAAAACTGGATTATATAATATCTAATAACCAATTATACCTATATATGTATATGTGTAGAAATATTAGTGAATTCATATAGGTGCGAGATAAAATTATAATTTTAATAAACCTGATGAGTTTTTTTTTTTTTTGTTTTTTTGTGTCTCGGGGTTTATAATCTGCACCGCATTATAGATTGTTATTTCAAACGCCTCGGCGAGTATATAGGTAGTAGTAATAGTAATTATAGAAGTTAAATAAAGAAAAGAAATTGTATCGCGCGTTGCGGATGGTATAATTAGGGAAGTCTTTCGCGGTTCGCAACGGGGGACACTTGTTGCTTGCTCTTTCCTACGCCTCCACCTCTTCATATATTTATCTCTTTTTATCTTACCGCCGCCGTTCGGCGCGGTGGCGACGAGAGAGAGAGAGAGAGAGTGAGAGTAGCAACCCTATATATGAGACGCGACCACCTAGGCCGAGCGAAAGATAAAGATAAATATAAAGAGAAATGTGAAGAGAGCGATAGAGCGAGAGAGAAAAAAAAAAAAAAAAAAAAAAAAAAAAAGTATATAAAGAAAACGTATGGACCGCGGACCAAGATCGCCGCGGAGCTCAAGCGACTGCGCTGAGAGTAATTAACGCCTCGCGCCAGGTGTGCCGCGCGCGATCTAAGGAGTTGTTTATCGTCTTATACCTACATACAAACTCTGCGCGACTATACTTAGGGTATATAGTCAGGTAATACAATATATAGGAGAGTAAAAGGCTAAGGAATTTCTATATATGGATTGTTATATATATATATGTAATACATTATACGTTGAAAATCTACAGGAAATTGAACATCGAACTCTATTATTGTCGTACATATATATATATATACGAGAGCAGGTAATCGCGCGCAGGAATGAGAAAAAAAAGAAGAAAAAATGAAAATTAATTAAGAAATGAAAAATAAAAAATGATATACTAAAGGCGGGGAATTTTAATTACGATACCAGCATGTGTCACTAATTGTGCAGATGCGAGAGGAACGATATGCTATATAGATATACACACACGTTATATAGGCGTTGATGTGATGAGGATGAGGATGAGGAGGAAGAGCCACGATCATCACACTTTGATTCAACTTCTTTTTGTTATATATATATATATATATATATATGTTAGACTCGCATGGTGCTTCTGCTCTGTTGCTATACTTTTATACCCGTTGCTGCAGGCGTTACAAATGGCTACTGGGCTGCACTGCCGCGCGCTGTTTCTGGACTCGCGAGAGAAATAAAGAAAGAGATAAAGAGACTCGCGCGGTCCATAGGCATTCCTCTTCGCGTCATTAGTGCTGCGGTGATTTCTGTTGTGAAAGAGTTATATGTGTATATATATATATATACATATTACGTATATATAATACTTGAAGAAGCAATTATAGACATAATCATCACAATTATTATTATTATTATTATTATTTATTAGCGATGATCGCGTTATGTGTACGACGATTGCATTCGGTGCAGCAGTAGTGCAGCATATGCAAGGCAGTATATATATATATATATATACGAGCGGGTTAAAGGCATTCGTATAGTAAATAGATGAGTAGGGTATAGAAAACGAACGACAAGGATGAGGACGAAAGACGAGGAGGAGGAAGATGACTACGACGACTACGTACGCGCAGAATGCGCCATGGCCACGTACCAACACGCCCGTGGAATCTGAAGAGCTCCACTTACGAGCGGTCAAACATCCCTACAATTCGCCGCCCCGAGCGGCAGCGAGAGCGAGAGAGAGAGAGAAACATCACATCGCGCCGCACACCGCATCGAAACTTCGTACGCTGTGCCGCGTCGCGGCGGCGGCGGCGGCGTAAATGGCGTGCGGTTGTTTATGGTTCGCGGGTCGTACGCGATTTCAGACCATCAGCGGTATCAACTGACATATGTATAATATAGTTTTACAAAAAAAAAAAAAAAAAATTTTTTTTTTTTTTTTTTCAAATTTTCTTATAATTTTGCGGTCCAAAAAAATGAAGACCGAAAATTTTGCGGTCCAAAAAAATGAAGACCGAAAATTTTCTCGGATCAAATCAAAAAATTTTTTCTCTAACCAAGGAAAATTTTTCAAATTTTCCTTGGTTAGAGAAAAAATTTTTTGATTTGATCCGAGAAAATTTTCGGTCTTCATTTTTTTTGGACCGCAAAATTATCTTGAATCAAATGTCAACCTTTCTTTCTGTGTAAGCTATAATAAAAAATATCAGACTATAAAATCAATATAGTAGATATATATAGGCAGATGTCAATCCCTAATATTCTCATATAGTACGTGTATATATATTTATATGTGTGCATATATGAGATCTCTCGCACGGTTTTAGGAAACTTTACTTTTAGCTAGATAGTAGCGTTCTCTATCTATATATTTATATATATATATATATATATAACATGCTATACAGGCTTGCTGTTTTAAGGTTTTAAAAAGAGGCAGTAGAGAGGTAAAGGCAGAGAGGCAGGAGGCCCCACTGAAATATTAAGTGAGTGATGGATGAAGCTCTGGAGGGTACGACGACGACGACGAGAGCGCGCAAGTAGTAAGGGCGTCGCGGCGCTATACGTTCGGTTGGAAAGGGGGTTCCTTATTCCTTATTCCTTATTCCTTATTCCTTCTTCCTTCTTCCTTTATCAAAATTCACGATTATTATTTTACACACCAGAATCAGAAATAGGTATACGTTATATAATTATTTTTGATACGATATGTATAGTACCTAATCGTAATGAATTATTATCATTCTATATTTCACATATTATGATAAAAAGATCTTATATATTATATACTATATATTATGACGACGAATTAACATACTATAGGGATTAATGTATTATAAATCGTCTGATTTTAAGACGTCGGTTCAAAGTACATATACACACATACATATATAAGCTCTATGTCAAGAAAGAAATAGGATTATCTCAATCAACGTATAAGTTTGTATATTTAATATCTTGTACCGTGTCAATCACCTGCCATTATATTATCACGTAGAAATATATTGATACACATGATTTATTGAATTCTATTAAGAGGTATAGACGATTTATAATCAACGATTATATATATATATATAATAACACGTTTTAGATAAATTCTCTTTTATCAAACGTCTGAAAAAAAAATCAAAGGGGGCCAGAGAAATATTGTTCAAAAATTTGAATAAAAGAATAAAATTTTCTATTTTTTTTTTTTTTTTTTTTTTTTGTTCTTCCTTTTTCTTATAAAAAATTTTATTATTTTATATCTATATATCGTATATATATGTATATAGTAGCTACATCTATTTCTCGCCCGAGGCTCGATCAAAAACTTGATATTCCTTGGGCGCGAGCTGGTCTTCCGGATATATTCGCGCGATCTGCTTCGTTATCCGGCATTGCGCTCAAGCACGATTCTAACTCACGGTTAGTTAGACTTACCAGTTTTATTCCTAGTTTCTTATCCTTTTCACTATATATATATATATATATATATAATATATATATATATATATATATATATAATATATATATATATATATATATATATTATATATTAGAGTGTTTCTTAATTTCATCGCAGTTTCGAATTTCAATAGCCAAAAATCCTAATTTGTAAACCCGATTTTTTAACTCCGTCCCTGGTACACACACACACACACACACACACACACCGCGTGTATATATCTCTATCTATTATTTTCTACAAACAAACGCCTTGGCATATATCGCGTCACTAATGCCATAAGGTCGTAAGCGCCAAAAAAAAAAAAAAAAAAAATCTTGTGTTTTTGGTGGCAAAATCTTTTTCGTGCCATATAACATCGTTTGGGCATATTAGCAAAAAAAATAATTTTTTGGCGCTTACGACCTTATGGCATTAGTGACGCGATATATATAATCGTTGTGGAGCTTAAAACTCGCGTAAGTATAATTATAAATAGTCTCATATGTATAAGTATAAAGTGCATGCAACTGTATTTATATATATATATATATATATATATATATATATATATATATATATATATATATATATATATGCACTATACCGCATCATTTAAGATACAACTCGCTCTATAAGATGTGTGTGTTCACGCAGACTTCTCGAGATAGCTCTCGGAATATCGACGACGTAATTACTCGTAATTACCATACCGTATCTCTCGATGTATTAACTCCGTAAATCTATCCCATACATATATACATACATACATATACGATAATACATCGAATCGCGTTATAGATATTAGTATATACACCGAGGGCGTAGGACGCACGCGGACGCTGACTTGGAATATATACTGGTTGGCCTTGTGCGATAATTGTACTAATTATTACTCGCCTTCTTCCATCCGTTCATTCCCTAAGCTATTAGGTATATACATTTTACGCATTTTATGCGTGTTTTAAATACATTTTATACATTTTATACATTTTATAGATTTCAAATATCCCGCGCCCTACTATTGATATTAATTAAATGTGAATTATATACACCTCGAATTTTTGGCAGCCCGTATCTCAGCCAAAACACATACGATCTATGTGAAATTGATATCAGTGACGTAGAAAAAGTGAACGAATCCCATGATGCTATTGGATTTACAATAAGCGAAAATAAAATGTACAATTTTGTATCAAAAGTGTTCTGCGTAACGAATAATCGTTCTTGCTGACGTTGTACTTGCGATAAATATAAAAACACCCGAAACATTTTCGCTTTTTTTGAAAATCCAAGAACATCATTTCCTTCGTTCACTTTTTCTACATCACTGATATCAATTTCACATAGATCGTATGTATTTTAGCCGAGAAACTGGATGCCAAAAATTCGAGGTGTATAATTAACCTTTCATAACCTCTTAAATTGTTTATATCGACTCAAATCACGAAAAATAACAAAATAACAACGAAATGGTGTACATATTAGCCGTGTTCGACGGCCTCTTCTATTTGAAACAATTCTTTCAAAGTGATAGGAGCGCACGCGCGGAACGTACTCGCTGCTGCCCAGGTACGTTCCACGCATGCGCTCCTATCATTTCGAAGAAATTCATCAAAAAGAAGAGGCTGTCGAACACGGCCATTGAATTTAAATATCCCGGGGCGCTTAGCTGATGCGTCCCTGACTCTTCTCGGGACTAGGACAACCCGCACGGCGCACATTGACCGTTTGGCACTTGCGCGTAGAGTCTCTCTCTCTCTCTCTTTCTCTCGCGCTTAACCTCAACCACACGCAGTACTTATACTACTACATAATATACCCTATGAGTATACCTATAATTCGATTACACACATCCCCCCCCCCCCCCCCCCCTCCGCCCCTCACTCACCTGGCATTTGTCGTATGCTTCTAGTCTCTCGTCGGCTTTTTGTTTGTCGTATATAACACGGGCAAGACTACCATGGGGTCGATAATTCTTCATGTGTATTTTTTTATCTGACAAAGATTTTATTTTCCCACTGTTTATTAAATTATTATTACTTAATACACCAACGTTATTGTTGTTATAATAATTATTCTTTAAATATGATTTACAAACGTAATAAAATACGACAATTAATAATATATTCCTATACACGATTCTCGACATTCAATGTTAGATTTTTTTTCATTTATTAGTATGTAGTATTATACTTTTTAAACCGTTATAACTACACACGGTAATTAATATTACACACGGCTATAGCCATGACTCCAATTGAAATGACTCTTATCTAAGTTTTTTAACAACTATTTATACTATAGCTAGAACAGTGCGATACGTACTAACACGGACTGACAACACGTGGCCATGTTGACTAAAATTTTAACACCATCTAACGGCGTACGGAGATACTAACAAATACTACGCGGTCGGTAAGGCAGATTACGGGACTTTGATATCGACGAAGGAATTCAAATCTAGGCGCGAGACAAACACACGAGTTTCTTTTTACGAAATTTATATATTATAAATTTCGGTATTTCGCACAGGTTCTAAACAGTCTGAAACGATTTTATACAGAATTTGGTATCGTGAATCGGTTTTAACAGTCTTTACGATATTTTATAACACTTTGTTATCGATTTTAATCAATTTTATGCTCTTTTCATATACAGTTTTATATAAAACTTTGGGAGATATTTGTGAATTTTGGAATTTGTCTCAAGTTTTATATACATACGATTTTTGAAAATTTCATAAAATTTTATGTATCGTACTAAAATGTGCAAACATTTTATTGAATTTCGAAATTTCGGGATTAGCTGATGCTTCTTGCGAATTTCTTCGATTTCTAACTAATCAATACGTGTATATGATTATACGCAACGATATATTATATCTCGTCCGAAAAGTCGACAATGAAAAAGGGGTCGAAAAATTCTGAGAAATAATGCTCTCGAATATATTATAAAATTCGAATATTCGTAATAGAGGAATATATTCATCGCGTATTATAGGTATAGCGGCAAAATTTTCTACACGGTTTGTTTAGGCTGCCGGAGTATATATCGCGGTGGGATCGTGTGCATCGAGTTATATATATATACGGTAGTAACATAGGGACAAAGCTGGGTTTTGGTAATTAACGGTTTGGCCCGCGTGAAATTGGCGAACAATGGCGTCGAGATCACCTCTACTGTTTCACGGTCTTTGCTTGTATGTATATATCAAGATATATCGCGTCATTAATGCCATACGGTCGTAAGCACAAAAAAAAAAAAAATTCCTATTTTTGGTGGCAAAATCTTTTTCGTGCCATATAACATCGTTTGGGCATATCTGCAAAAAAAATAATTTTTTGGCACTTACGACCTTATGGCATTAGTGACGCGATATGTATGTGAGGCTGGTCCGTCATTCGAGAGGCTAACTAACTATATATATATACACCCATCTATACCTAGCTACGTACACCTTACACTCGTTCCTCTCAAGGAGTGCGCGAGAGTATATAAGGTAGATATGTGGATCGCGTCATTAATGTCATAAAGTCGTAAGCGCAAAAAAAAAAAAAGATTTCGTATTTTTGGTGGCAAAATCTTTTTCGTGGCATATAACATCGTTTGAGCATATCCACAAAAAAAAAATTTTTTTGGCGCTTACGACCTTATGGCATTAGTGACGCGATATGTAGGTGTAGCCTGATGTAGGTAGTAGCCGTGCGAGTATTATATTCCCGATTCTGCCGTGAGCCCGGGTTAATTTACGGGCGACCTTGATTCATTCCGAGCTCTACCGCGCGACTATACGCGAGCCTCTATTAAAAGCGCGAGAGAAACAAGAGAGAAGGTAAAAAGGACCGACAAAGAGGTGAAGGAACGCTTCCGAGGTGAAACTGTGTTGTGTAGTGTAGGCATAAATGTAAAACAGTATATTTACTCGACGTAGTAGGTATAGGTATATGTGTGTGTAAAACCGATTAGCAAAATATATCCTCCTCATCCTCCTCATTCTGATCCTTGCTGCAATGTATTACAGATTATTTTACTTCCACATCCCCGCACCTGCGTTTTTAGTATAGAAAGGGAATTAAAAATACACTATCTAGTACGAAATTGTGTACATACCTTGTTTATTCACCTACCTATCCTTATACTTCCCTTTTTTACATCGTGACGTGCATATATATATATATATATATATAAAGAGAGGGAGAGAGAAAAAAAGGAGGAGGAGGATGAGGAGCTGCATTGTTCACGAAGGAGCGGGACGAGCTTAATGGGATTCTTTCGCGATGAATATTTCAGAAGTCGGTGTATCGATGCTGTCGTCCTCGTCCTCTTCCTTCTTTTTCTTTTTCTCCTTTTAGATACTATCCTCGTTTTTTTACAGGCCGTCAACCCCCTCGACTAGGTAGGTAGGTGTATAAGGTAATGATAATTCATTAATTTATGATAAGCTCCGGGTCTCCCCCGCCCCATAAATCATTTTCGTCTCTGACGTTAATTGCTGCGAACGTGAACGGGCGCGAGCCCTGCTAAGAAATCCCCCCCGACTCGTTACCGCACGAGAAATGAGATTTTTTTAATTGGCGAAATTTTTCACCGACCCTCTCCGACACCACCTGACACCCCAGACGTTTTATTCTTTACATCTGATATCCAACGCGACCCTGCCCGTTACTCTATATCAAACTAAAAATATTTCACAGTAGGTAGTCTTCACCTATTCAAAAATGCGTCATTTTCACTTTTCTATATCAAGGGACGCGAATCTCTTTATGTCGTTATGTCGTTAGTCGGAAGGATATTTATATTCTTATTTCTTATATTATGTATGTACATATATAAAACAATATAATGTAATGGATTAACATTGATTTGATTTTTCTATACTTTAGCTGCAGTGTATAGTGCAGCTATGTGCGGGTATATATAAGGTAATAATGCAGCTAATTTAGTAGCTAAGTAGAAATGGACGTTAGCAGCACGGTAGCGGGCTGGCTGTCGCCGCTAATGTCTCGTTTTTGTCCATCCCTTCCCATTCCAATTCCCAGTCCCTTTCCTCGCCTGTAGTACCTACAGCCTCCTTCATCTTTCATCCTTCATCCTTCATGCCTCGTGCTTCTTATGTTCCTATATCTTGAGTATATATATACCTATATACCTCTTTGGAGTGCAACACTACCGTGGTGATCAGACAGCTATGCAACCGACGTAATGATCCCACACCACCCCATACCACTTTACCTCAACCTTAGTAGTATGTACCCAGACGCTGGCTCAAACCTCAAACCTCAAACTCAACTCCTGAGCATGAGGCCTAACTCAATCATCCCACCAGGCATGATCAAGAGACCTCTTTCATACTCTCACCCCAGATTCTTATGGTTCTTACAATAAAGGATTTCTATGTGTTCACTATAGTTTTATAGTACTAACGCGGTTCAATGAATTATTATGAAATTTATTCAATATAATCATCGTATTGTTAATAAATCGACGAAACTGCGATCTTACGCTTCTTCCATCGGCTCTGATCTTCGATAATATCCTAATTCCTTTTTTGGATTTGGTCTAGTTCGAAGGAGGATGAGGTAATCTCTGGTTTAGGTGGTGGTTCGGTGTATTAACGTAATGACATTGAGAGTGGTGTAATAATGACAGCGATTGGTGATCGCCGATTGTTCTTCCCCGCGTCTCGTTCTCGTATTTTTCGTTTTCTTATTCTTATTTTCTTGTGTTGGTATGGGAATGAGGGGGAACCGCGAGTATCGGTGTGTGGAAATCTGTGCATATATAGTATGTATATGTATGCGGGGGTCTCTATACACACGGCTATATCCTACGCGGGACGACTCAGCTTCGGCAATAATCATTCTTACTGGATTCAATTTGAATAATGCCGCCTGCGGTTTCGATCGCCGCACTGATCCACGGCCGTCCTTATTATCTCACGTAGCTGCCAGAGCTCGCAGTCATGCGGCCATGGAGATGCTAGTCGCTCAACGTTTTTCTCGACCTCCAATTCTCCACCTCCACCTCCGCCGCCTCCACCTCCACCTCCTCTGCACTCGATATTATCGATTCCTCTTTCCTTCCTTCCTTCCTTCCTTCCTTCCTTCCTTCCTTCCTTCCTTCCTTCTCATTTACCATTATAATATTCCCATAATTCTACGGTTTGGTACTATCCCATATCTAAAGACTTAACATCCTTGCTGGCACTGCACACACTGCAGCAGCATATCCAGACTTTTTCCTCCTTATACTACATATATCTCGCGTTATTACCACCCGTAAGAAAAATGTACAGAATAGCCAGGTAGGTATGCGCCTAGTCATGCCCCTCGTCACGCACCAGGACTAATCGTCAAAGAATAGCTGCCTATGTAGCCTGTGGCAATAATGTCAGCCTTACCCTGGCCCCAGCAATGGTAACGAAGGTCGTTCGGTTCATCAGGTCATAGAGAACGTAGGTCGATATTAATTTATTGATATATGCGTGGTGTAGGTACTTTATGTATATGCGGGGATGGTCATTTTGCGGAAACTGTCGTTTTGTCAGGACGACGCTAATTTCCCTCTCATAATTGATACAAACGTGAATTTCGAATCGTTCCTATAGCTAATGCTTTACGATTAAAGGTTCTGCGAGTTCGATTCTACTATACATAAATATGGACAGTGCGACAAAACCGATAATATATAAAGGATGAAACAGGTTTAGCTGAACCTTTTGTTCTATGATTATCTCCCTGAACGAACGTGACTTCGACCGTGGAGTCCCGCAATTAGGTATCACAATACAGAAAAGCAGAACGGGTTCGATATTATAAGGCATTAGAATTTAGAGAACAACACTATAAGCCAGAGGTACACCTTATACCTACTCGCATCTATATCACTATGCGCGGTCATTATACTATACAAAGTTCAATCTTTATCCCAAATGCCTTTTCGTTTCTCAATAAGAAAACCAACTGAGTCTCCCCCTCCGTCACATATATATATATATATATATATATATATACCTGACCCCTACACACTGCACCAAGTCTGATCCAGGTACAAAAATAATCGCCTGTGTATAGTTTAACCTCTCCAGTTCCAGCTAGAAGGGTTGCCACAGGTTCACGGGCTCAAAACCCGTGACCAAAACCTCGACAGGTGTCCCAAATATCTTTGCCAGGTGCGAGAGACGGTCTAGGCCATCTCCGGCTGTGGGACAGACTCTTTTCAGTATTCCTTCCGATGGTCAAGGAGTTTCGCATATATATAGTATAATATGAGGAAGGAATGAGCCTTCGAGTATTTAGTCCTTTGTTCTTCGGTGATTTTTTGTTTTTTCTTTCCTTTTTTGGTTTACTCGTTTCTTTTGCTGTTGCTTTTTTCTTCTTCTTCTTCTTATTATTATTATTTTTTCTTCAGAACCGCGATGCGGGTCGTCACAATGTAAGCCTGGGTTTTGTAATAACGTATATTTCGGGGTGAAGCAAAGTTCGCAGTTAGGTAGGTAGGTAGGTATGTACCTACTGCCCCGCGCGAACTGATGCTGGAGAGAACGCATGGGTACTACTATACAGTAAAATACTGAACGCGTAAGATGCCAGCATGAGTTTTTTACGGTTCATAATTCAGTCGAGTGTATTTCAAACCGTCTGCCAACCCCTTCGCCCTGGGTCTCTCTTCTCTTCTCTTCTCTTCTCTTCTCGCATACATGTACGACAATGATGCTACGTTTATATTACTGTGCGTTTTAATACCCTATATACGTATAACATATATATACATACATACATAGATATTCATATACATATTATTATAGTTATACAGCTTTGGGTACTTACTTACTGCGCACAGGCTTCGAGCTCTCAAAGACCCATTACCACCCGTCACTTCCTTACTTTAACCGCTCACACAACGATACGGTATGTATTTTCACCATCTTTGCTCTGCGATCCTTTAACCTGAACCTGACTGACGCCGGTGAAGATCTCGGATTTACACAAACTAAAACCACAATTACCTGTCGTTGGTCAGTAGGTGGTAATCGCAGCTTTAGCTACGCTTAGTTTTTTTTTTTTTTTTTCATCTTGTTTTCTTCACTTAATTTTCATGAGGTGAACATAAATCAAAGGATACATATATATCTTTCCTACATAGTTTCAAATCATTGCAAAAAAAAAAAAAATAATTTTTCCACGAGGAAAATATCTGCCCATCGATATATAAAATTCCTCTTCTTTCTATTATATTATCCTCGCGGTTCTTATAAGGTTCCGCGAGGTGTCGAGGAGTCGGGCGCATTCCAGGTGAAGTAAAGTTTAAAACGCCCATCGAGCTCCTCCTCGAGAGCTGCAGACTTAATTGGTGATAAAACGGGCACACGGCCTCGTAAAAAATATCTTAAGGTTCGGAGTGTATATCCCCCACCACATAGCCCACATTGTATTAATTAGGGTTTACCTTCATGCCCGGAGTTATACACTGAAGAGAAATTGCTCCTCGTGTACATATTATACCTACCTTGCGAAAATTTAGCTGAAAAAAAAAAATAAATAAAAATTAAATAAAAATGTAGAATTCATTCATTCATCATATCAGATCATTATATTTTGATATTCTATAACTATAACTATTCCAGGATATAGGATAGGCAATGAAGGTATAGGAAATAATACGAGGATGAGGTCAGGAGCGTCGTTCGAGCTCGGAAAGTCTCAGTCGGCTATTAAGGGCTGCGTGGTGGCCCCGGGCCGGAATTAGCATACCCTCCGACGAGCTCCACCTCCACACGAGCTCCGGAATATATAACTTAAGTTGAAGCGGGTATTATGCCACCATTCGCCTTCCCCTATAATGCTCGCTTAACTATACCTGGTAAGGTACTACGTATATATATATATATATATATATATATACAAACGCGAGTCGGACCAACTCTCCGTCCAGCTATCGGTTTGATCACTTTTAATTATAATTATATGCAGTCCCGGATCCGATAACCATCGAGCAAGCCACCCAAGCGCGTGCCCCCGTCATCCAGGCTCTTCCAGGGTGTCGAATGGTTCATTTTTTCATTTACTTTTCATTTTCATTTTCATCTTAATTTTTCCGTATTAGAAAATTTGCGCGGTGTTGAGGAAAAATTCCATGATACGTGTACGAATATGGTAGTTAGGATTATATTATATATATAAAGCTAGTCTCATTATCTATCCGGGTTAATTTTATTCGGACGTTTACGTATACACGGGGAACATCTGCCGATCGGCTTATTCCACCCCCCGGGGCATAAAGAAGCGAGAAATTCTTGTTCCTCGATGTTAGGGGTACCACGGTCTTTGATTTCGAACCTTTGGTTATAGGTATAGCCATAGCTAGCTAGCCAGGTAATCGCCTTTGATTTCTCTCTTCGATCTCTGAAGCCTCTGCAGTCCCTCTTCTTCGTCTTCGTCTTCTTTGGTTCTTCCAGATTTCCCCTCTACGCGGTATCCCCTATCGGGGATCACTCCCTCTTATATAATTACCTTATTTCCGAATAATTGGCCAATTTATACTCTTCTCAGAGCGCGCGGCGAAGGAGGAGAGAAGAGAAGAGAAGAGAAGAAAAGAAGACGAAGAAGAGTCCCAGCTGAAAACAATCCGCCTCTTATACACTACGGTATATGTATAGCCCAGGTTACCTCAAGAAACCGTCCGTGGATGCAACAGCGGACCGTATAGGTACCGTAGAGCGGTTATTTTATGTATATCCCAGTGTGATTAGATCAGGCCTTATACCCTTTACCTGTGTTGGTATGATAATTCTGCCCCCAGGGTACAAACCCGGCACCACCCACGCCACACAGATATAACATATACCTACTATTACTTTTACGCGCTCAGCATCGAATAGAACCTTTATCCGGCCAAACACCCCGCGAATATACAAAATATTTATGCAATTATCACGTTTTTCAATTTTCGAATTTTCATTTTTCATCAATTTTTTTTTTTTTAATTCAACGATGCTTCTTTTTTTAAGTTAGCAAAAATTTATATCAAATATCATTTTTCTGTATATATTTTATGAACGAGAGGATATCGACTCGCGTCTTATATATGTATTAGTTCGAAGAGGATAATGAAAGAGCTGAGAGTAGCGAGAGGGAAAGAGAGAGGATGGGACCTCGGCCGGTGTAGCAATTAACTGGATGGTTACGAGGATAATTAGCCAAGCATTGAATCAGCAACGGGGCAGGCAGCTGGTCAGCGTAAACCTGAAGTCCTGGTCTCATACGCTGCTGCAGGTATCTACATTTATAAAGTATAATTACTGAGTTGTTATACGACGAAGTGCTAGTAGGTACGAACCTCTGGAGCAACGCGCAAAACTTCGCAGATGAATATATATATATGATGATGATGATGACTCGAACGTTGAGGTAAATTAACAATTTATACCTATATATATCTCGTTCACGCGAGAATAAGCGAACACATTCCGAACTTATATATATATATCCTCACACATATATAAGAATTCGAGAAATTTGAAATTTTCATGCATAAGGATATTAATTATCCTTAAAATTCTGTTCATATAAGATACCCAGATTTTTGTATACCATATATTTTACTCTACAACAAAGGACTGTACATATACTATATTGTATAATATAGGTATGTGTACGGGGTCCAGACAACGCAATAGCTATCGTTATACACAAGTGCGAATATGAGGCAGGTGCCAGCTAACGCCTAAGGCTAAGCCTCATTATATCTACTTTCGAGGAGAGGATATTACCTCGCAACTTTTAGAAATATAATATATCGTCAAAGGTGAGATGGGCGATGTATAGCAGAGGGAGAGACTCTCTGCATGCAGCAGAGAGGTGAGAAAAATTTCTTGAATCACACACGTATGGATGTTATTGGTCATTTTTTTTTTTTTTTTATAGCGAATTTTGATAATCCTTATACTATAGGAAAAATATATGTCGTAGTGCAGCTGTCTTACCTACGAATTTTCTAGATCTTGGAGCACATCTTGACCTGCGAGATGCTTTATATATATAAACAGTTCGCGTTCTCGGAGAGGTCGCCGAGTAGGAGTCTAAGGAAGGGATCCTCCTGGCTGGCTGACTGCCTTGGAGAGATGACGAAGGTGCCTGGTTCTACTCCTTCTCGGTGTTCTATGGGGGGGTAGAACGGGGCAGGGATACAGGGGGTAAAAGGGGGTATTGGATCGATGTGGTGTGGCCCCCGCGTTCGCCGTGAGCACCCACCGCCCCCGGGGGTAGTTATACAAATTTCCAAGAGTGTCTGCCCTCCTCGGTCCTCGCTCTCTCCTTACTTCGTTCCCCTGGCCCCTTGGCCTCATCCTCATCCTCATCCTCATCCTCGTTCTCATCCTCAGCCTCGTTCCTTCGCGTTCTCCTCATCCGCCACCTCCGGGCCGGGGCACAGGGCTCTCTTCTCTTTCCTCTCTCCTCTCTTCTCCTCTGCTCTTGTGGCGCTAGAATTCGTTGCCCTGGCAACGAGCGGGGGCGGGACTTTGCATATTATACTCTGTATGTGACAAGCGAACCGAAACTTGAATGTGTACGTGTGTATGTGTGTGTGTGTGTGTGTGTGTGTGTCTGCAGCACGCCTAAAATCTAACCTTAGGTATGTATATGCTCGGAAATGTGTGCTCCTGTGTGTTTCTATGTGTGAACCGAGAGCACAGGCTAAGGGGGATGGTTACTTCGCTGAGAAAATTCCTTCGATGTATCTTATACCAAGATCTATAGCTATATACGTACCTACAATTTCATATATGTATGCGTCTGTATATGTGGAGCTAGGTTTGCATATAGTATATATATATATATATACACACACATATATATAGTTATGTATGCATATACAGTAGGGTGGGCCAAAAAAAACTTTTAATTTTTTTTTCTTTAGTTACCATGAAAATATTGCTCAAGATGATGAAAAAAAAGTCCTCTGAAAATTTGAGCTCTTAATATCAATATTAAGAGGTGCCGAATCGCGATTTTTGATTTCCCATTTAAATAACACAGGAAATTTTTTTTTTTTTATTTGGAATTTTATTCCGTTCCAACGAATCATCGTGTTATAAAAATCAATACATATTCTTGTAGGAAATTAAACGATCTCCAAAAAAGGTCTGATGTGATTTTTCGCTAAGTCGAAAAAAAAGTCGTCATATACCGTTTGAGGTTGAACTTTAACCTTGAATAACTTTGAAACGAGTGAACTTAGCGAAAAATTACATCAGACCTTTTTTGGAGATCGTTTAATTTCCTACAAGAATATGTATTGATTTTTATAACACGATGATTCGTTGGAACGGAATAAAATTCCAAATAAAAAAAAAAAAATTTCCTGTGTTATTTAAATGGGAAATCAAAAATCGCGATTCGGCACCTCTTAATATTGATATTAAGAGCTCAAATTTTCAGAGGACTTTTTTTTCATCATCTTGAGCAATATTTTCATGGTAACTAAAGAAAAAAAAATTAAAAGTTTTTTTTGGCCCACCCTAATATACAGTTAAGGGATGAAGAAATATAGGTACTATATGTGTGAACATTAACACAAAGATACTATATGTATGTATATCTATGTGTGAAGAAAAGATGAGGAATATTCGAGAAATTCTTGTCACCATTTCTACTTTGGTAAACCCAGAAGAAGAAGAAGAAGAAGAAGAAGAAGATTGGTTACCGAAAAGAAAATTCATCCCCTCTGTTAATACATTATATACATTTCTTTTAATTAATCGATTATAAAAATTGAAGTGCGCAATCAATTGAATTTTAATCAAAGAGATTTCACCGCAACCCTGGTGGCTAGGTTGGGTATACTTGAAAAAAAAAAAAAAAAAAAAAGAGAAAATTTCTACCTTATAATATACATTGTTAATATTTTTAAAAATTTTCGGAATTCTCGTTTAATGGTTGTATTTATTTTTTTTTTTTTTCTTTCTTTCTTTTTTTCTTCATTCTTCTGTCCCTTGGAGAACAACTATAAGGAGTTTCTGTATACAGGGTCAGATAAAAAAAAATATAGACGGAGAAAAAGAGAGCCCAGCACACAAGAGAGATGGACCGGAGCTATTGGCGTTTAGCCCCCTTTTCAGGGGAGGTAGGTATAAGTGTATACGTGTGTATATAGTAACGGCTGTAACTCACGTACATATATATATATACGTATAATATATATAAATGTATACATATATATATTATATATATATATATATATATGAGTGTATCGTGAAGGGGATGGGTCTCCATCTGGGTGACGTGTTTTTCTGGCAGCCAAGGGGTGCGCACCCCTAATTATAAAATAAAAAAATCAATATCTTACCCCACGCACCACTCTGAAGCTCAAAAAATAGGGCGACTCCCTCGACCGACTCCCAGTTCCCTGGGCTCCGCGTCATCGCCACTCTCTCTCTCTCTCTCTCTCTCCATGTATCTTTCTCTCTTACTCCCCCACTCCTCATTTTCACCCACGTCTCTCGTTTTTCTTCTCTCTTTCCTTCTTATTTTTTATTTTTTTATTTTTTCTCCATCTTTCGTGATTTTTTTTTGTTTTTTTTCTCTTCGTCTTATATTCATCCCCCGTACACCAAGAGCTGTACCCCCCCCCCCCCCCCCCTAGAGTCGCTAAGAAAAATGAAAATAATAAAAAAAAAAAAAAAATTATTGTGTGAAAAAAATTTTCATCAATATTGAATTGAACCAAAGTGTTCTCTTTTTTTTTCGGTAAAAAAATGAAAATTACAAAACTGTCGTATAGGTAATTAAAATTCTCGTTAATTTATTCATCCTTCTCTTTCTCGTCTACGGCGAGGACGACGCGACGTATGTGAATATACTATGCTATATATTCTTACTTTTATCCATATCAGTCAATCAATAGAGTAACACACACCTCAGCGTGTAAAGAGCGCATATGAGAGCTGAAGACGAGGGGTTGGGGGTTGTAGGTGAGGTAAAGCGAAGGCGGAGGGCGTCACATCGATTTCGCGGATTCTCCTCTATCTCGTTTTTGTCTCGAGGCGCGCGCGACGACACATTCAAATAAGTAACCCCCCCACCCCTACCCCCAATGCCAAGGGGTAGGTACCCCGCGCGACGGCACTACCGACGATCCTCTCCATACTCGTCCTCGTCTTCGTCCTCGTCCTCGTCCTCGTCCTCCTCCTCCACATCCCTTGCGCTTACTTTTACGTCGATGCGCGGGGGGTACAAGGGGGTACATAAGGGGATGGGTATGGGTACGGGTATGGGGTATGGGTATAGGGACGGGGATGGGGATGACGACGAGGCCGCTCCGCGCTCTAGGGGACGCGGGGAACTACGAGATTAAAAGAGGAATCAATAGCGCCCTCCTTCCCTCAACCTCAAAGGCCTTCCTTTGCCATATATTGAAATGCGCTAAGAGGAGTCTAACCCAACCCCCCCGCCCCCGAAAACCCCCTTCTTTACTCCCATCGCCCGAAGAAGAAGAAGATCCCCTTCAGACCCTCAGACCCATCTAACCCCCTTTAAACCCCCCCCCCCCCCCCCCAACTCCCAAACCTCGCCTCTTTTTCTATATACGTTCTTCTCGGTTCCTCTTGGACAAACATTGCCGCCCGCACTCTGCCTCTCTGCTTTTGCTGCTTTCGTATTTCGCGAAGAAATTCTATTATTTCTCTCTCGCTCTCTCTCTTACTCTTATCTCTACTCTAATTTTTTTCTTTTCTTTTTTCTTCATAATAATAATTGGAAGATGTATCGCGTGACTAACGCCACAAAGTTCGTAACCAATGAAAATGCGATTTTAATGCCAAATATATAGACGCGTTTAGGTATACAATTTTATTCACACGCGTTAGCATATTTGATTCACAATTATATTACTATAGACCGAAGTAAAACAGGAATAAAAAAAATTTTAAAAAAAAGTATACGATGCTACGGTATTGAAACTTTTCAATTTATTATATACTCGCACAGGTTTCGGTTTTGAAGTAAAAATGAGTAAAAAAAAATAAATAAATAAATAAACGGTCTTCTTTCTATACGGTATCTCATCCACTTATCATTCGTGTGTGAAAATTAAAAACGTGACTTTCTTTCCCAACCCGCACCTGGGTACAGGTCTCTTCTATATACGTACGTCATTCCGCGGACTAACGAGAAGATATTACCTTTCACCCTATACAACATCGCTATAACGTCTGGCGGGCACGTCTTTATGTATACCACATATAGTTATATATAATGTATATATATATACACTAGATTCAAGATGAAACAGTTTTTATTTTTATTTAGGTATATCTATACTATTACATCCTGCTGTACAGGTTCAGCAGGTATTTTTCAATTCATCCAATTATATAGGTACCTAGTAGATATACTCTTCCAATTTCCATTCAATTAAATAAGTGAAGGGAATTTGAATAGTAAAAGGCAAGAAGAGCTCAAGAAGCTTTCATGCGACAAAATATATAAATTCATCGGAGAACACAGATCGCGTATGGGGGTAGAAAAAAAAAAGGAAATTCTGGTAAAATTTATACTAAGAGTAGAAATCCACTATATACCTATATATCTATGAATTCGTGTTGATATTATAGCAGAGTCACATCGACTTTGCAAAAGGGGTGAACAGCAGTGGAATAGCGCGGGTTCAGGAAGTCACCCCAAAATGTTACCAGAGCCGACCTGGTGGCGAGGTAAAAGCGTAAAGCTAAACCCAGAGGAAGAAGAAGAAGAAGAAGAAGAAGAAGAAGCATATAAATAGATGGATAGATATAGGCAAGAGATCGCAGAGAGAGAGAGAGAAAAAAAAAAAAGAGTGAAGAGGAAAGGAAAGGAAAGGAAAGGAGAGGAGTTTGAGGCGTATATTTTACGTGCCGCCTTTATTTCGATACCGGAGCTGGAGTTCGATCCCCGTCGAAACCTAATTTGCCTTCCATCTCGGCGGCAAACACTCTTGGCGCATCCATACGGGACCCTATACCACCCCCCAGGTCCCAACCCCATCTTCACCGGCGGTTCTTCAACCGTGGAGAAAATAAGGGAACCAAAAACTACACCCTTGATGTATCGATGTATATATATATATATATATATATATATATATAGACATTTTATACCCATGTATAACCATGTATGGAACATATTATACGAAATGCATTAGATAAAATAGACTTTACGCACTACGAGTTAATTATTACTTTATTTTTTTTTCATTTTTTTTTTTATGAAGATATTGAAATTTTTTTTTTATCAATATCCGCAGTCTCCTCATTTTATTAGTTGTGTATAAGGATAGAGAAAGAAATGCTCTTACCTCATGCTAGCCCCGCGGGTTTTAGATATATATATATATATATATATATATATATATATATATATATATATATTATACCTATGTGTGTGTGTGTGGGGAAAGTTTCGTTCGGAGTATGTAAACCCCGGCAATACATTATGTAAAGATGACGGGGGTCGGTGGCGCAGTTGGATGGCACTTGACGAAAAAGCCGTCGCCCCCGACGCCCTGCGCTCTCAGGAGGATTCAACAACGCGAATGTCGATATATATATATAGAGCGACGACGTCCCTTAAAACCACCCGGTTAGAGATCCGAGAACCCCGATTTTCATTCGAAGTCAAAAAAAAAAAAGAAAAAGGAAAAAGCGAGAATAAATAGAATAAATAGATAAAAATATGAAATATATAGAAAAGTAAAAAAAAAAAAAAAGTATATTATATATATTATATAGTATCATGTGTCGATGTCGTTGATCTCATATGTTATATATCACACGTAGTATATATATACTGCATATTACGTGTCTATATGTATAAAGGGAGGAAACTTGGACTAACATAAAAGATTAGTAAATCAATCTACCTGTTTGTTATTTTAACGATCCATCGTGTTTATACTAATCACTCAAATCCGTATATACATAGAAAAAGAAAAGTTTTATATATATGTATAGGTACTATAGTATATATATATATATATATTTTTTCATGTTACGTAGCGTGATAAATCACATAGTAGAAGTATATAGATATATATACATATTATATTATATACGGTCATGTTTACGCGTCGTCTGTACAACGATATTATAATTTAATACGTTTTGTTGTTGACCACGCGGCTAGTATATATATACGAAGCTAATACGTATGTAAATATGTGTACATATATATACTATTTTTAGATATATATTAAAAATATTAATAATAATAATAATAATAGTTATAAAATTATATATGTACGAAGAAGAAAAGAGTAGAGAAAAATATTGTTTCAAATATTTATGTATAAATGTGTATGTAAATGTAACAAGGAATTTGAAAATAATAAAAAAAAATGTAAAAAAGAAAAAAAAAAAAAAAAAAAAAAACTTTTATCATGTATATATAAATATTTACCTACTTACCACAATTTAATACTACGGAGAATCGTATAGATATATAGCGAGTCTGTCCGCTCCTTTACGCAGAGTGAATTTTTCTACTTACTTAAATGGCGTACGACGATGCGACGTACGAGACGACTAATTTTCACTTGAAATTGAAGTGGTGTACGTCCGCAAGTGGTCAGACGGTATTGGGCCATACCCAGTCATCATTACGTATAGACATAAGAAATTGAAGATTTGACGATAATTTTTCGTTCTGTTTGAAACGTTTTAGTGGAAAAAAAGAAAAAAAAGAAAAAACGAAAAAAAAAAAAAGTAGAAAAGAAAAAACTAGTGCGAATCTACCCTGTAAAATCTCGGTCTGCAAGTTTATCGCGTAAATCGATCAGAAGGAATCAAAATTTGAACGAGAATGTAATATAGGTACGAAGAGCTGCTGGGATATGCGAGATAGCGATATTTGATCATAAAACATTTTTTTTTTTTACTTTTTGCCTGCAATATTATTTTCATTTCATTGCATATAATCCCGATCTAATAAATTAGCGAGAATTTATCTCGGTCTGAATTATGGCATAAATCGATCAGTATAGAAATCAGAATTCGAACGAGAATACATTAATTGAGAGAAAAAAAAAAAAAAAAAGAAAACCATTTTATAATTTGATGAAAAAAAAAACTTATTGAATCATTGTGAATATTGATTTCCCTGACTGAAACTATCGCCTAGTAGCGTGATACCGTTTGTAGTCAGACTAGACTAGTAGCGAAACTGTCCTAATGATATTGAAGCGATGATATCCATGCGGATTACTGACTCGGATTATAGCTTTATCATATCATGAATACGACTAGGTATAATCATGTCGAAAAAAAAAAAAAAAAAAAAAAAAAAAAAAAAATTGATAATACTTCGAAAAATGATAACAGTATTTGAAAATTTTCGTAAATTTTCATTTCTCGGTTTTTCTTCGAATAATTTTTTCTTTCTTTCTATACTATTATAATTCGTAAAATTTGTAATCTAAAAAATAATCGCATGAAAAATTTGAATAAAACTAATAAACTTTACTAAATTCGTTTCTTCTAATACATACATGGGGATAATAATAATATATAATATGGGATTAGGAAAATGTGATTTTCACATTTAAGAGAGACAGGGTAATAATAAATATAATAATAAAAATAGTCATACAAATATATGTATATAAGTTTTCTGATAAACTAGCGTTTAATAGAATACGTTGATGTTTAGTACAGTTTTAGGTTTTTTAGTTGAGTTTAAGAAAACCAGACGACTTGCGATACAGTGTACAATTTTTTTTTTTTTTTTGTTTTTTTTTTTGGGGTTTTTTTTTTCTTTTTTTTTTTTTTTTTTTCTTATAATGTGTTGGGTCTGTGGGAGGAAGGGAGGGAGGGGGGAGGGGGTATGGGAGATCTTTATTTTTTCTTTTCTTTTTTTTCATCAGCTCTGCGTTTATGTATATTGTGTTCATTTTCGCATCAATTTATATAATAATATATATTTATATATACTCTCGAAATAATTATTAATTAATAATTTTGTATACAGATAAAAACGAAAAACTTTTTTGTTGTTGTTGTTGTTTTTTTTTTTTTTTTTTTTTTTTTTTCCATATATAGTTTTATACACATACGCTGCATATAATGTATATTATATATAATATTATATAATATATAATTAGAAAATTTAAATGGAAAAATCTGCACATGGTTGTTAATATTAATAATAATAATAATAATAATAAATAATACGTAATTTAAATATCTTAATCGAATGAAACAAAAAATTTTATTTTATTTTTTTTTTATTTTTGTTAATTTAAAAATCCGAACAGATTTACGAGTTTAAATTACTACTATATATCTCACTCGTGGTAGATATAGGTATATATAGAGTGAGTAGGTATACTTGCCAGACCCGGATATGCAATGCGATAAATCGCTATGGGTCCTTTAGCATACCTATATATGGATGGTATATAGGTATATGGGGTATATTCGGTTATAAACCGAAATTTCGAATGTAAATTTAGATATAGGAGTTAATATTCGAAAACGGAAATGGGACGCGGGTAGAACGGAAATAAAACCCAGTCTCGGTGATATAATCGAACGGGTTTATATATATATATATATATATATATATATCAAACCGTTCGGAAATATCACCTCGTACCCCTACGCCCCATATACTATACCCTTGATTTTATAATATATATAGGTATACTATATATATATATTCATCGACGTATTTATCGAAAAAAAAAAAAAAAGGGGGTCAAAAGTTAATTTACCATTTTCCATATATAGTATTAAACTTCGTCCCTCAGCTCAGTTTCTTAAATCTTTAATAATTGTTTAATTTATTATAAACGCATGTGCAGATTCACCCTTTACCCTTATATTATATTATAAATTTAAATAATAATAACAATAGGAAAATATACATAGAGTAAGAAATTAATATATGATATATGTATTTTTTTTTTTTTATACTGGTGTTTCTTTCGTTTTTTTTTTTTTTGTCCCCTTTTATTTTTTTTTCTACTCCTCTCGTTTCTCTTCCTCTTTTTTTTTTTTTTATCTCCGTTATTTCTTTTATATATATAAAAATAAGTACACTTATCTATATATTTATATAGTATGGTTTTTTTTTTCTTTCGTTCTTTCTTTCTTTCTTTCTTTCTTTTTTTCTTTTTTTCTTTTTTTCTTTTCGGCAGAATAAAATATACAATTATTATGTATATATAGTAGTAAATATAAATCATGAAAATTAGAAGAAAATAGAAAAAGTAAAGATAAAAAAAAAAAAAAGAATCAATCAATTAATTAATTGATTAATTAAACTATTATTATTATTATTATAATAAGATATATATATATATATTATTTATTTTATACTTTATACGCAGCGACGTATATATTTACTATATTTTATATATTATTAATATAAATAGTACAATGGTTTTTTTTTTTTTTTTTTTTTTTTTTTTGCAAATATGGCACGAGAAAATATAATAGATATAATTGAGAATATATATATATGTTTTTTTTATTTCCATATATATATATATCCTACCTATTATATTGGTGTGTGTATTTAATAAATTCAACGAATTATTAAATGAAATAAAAAAATATTAATTAATTTAATTCGTCCTATGTTATTAAATAGGTATGCGAGCAGAGTAATAATAATAATAATTGTCTGCGGGAGGGGGCGTTGAAAAATTTGTAATTATATTTTTATTTTTCATTTTTTTTTTTTTTTTTTTTCTTAATCATGGGTTAAATTCTTTCGTTTATCAAATTCTAGCCCCCGTAATAAAAATCGATTTATTAATTCCCTCTGCTCGTATTCCGTATACCCAACTTTTAAGGGATCGAATTTTAATTTAAATAATGAAATTTGACTAAATATATATTTGTTTTTATTTATTTATTTTTTTTATTTTCTTCTTCTCCATTCTCAATAAATACTTATATCGCGAATATATATGAACAATTCTTAGCTTTTTCATCATCATGAATGGGGGTGTATTGGGGTGTTGTGTATATTTTAATTTATTCAAAAAAGGATATTTTTTTATTTTTTGGACCTGTGAATGGGGGCGGGGGTTGGGGGTTGGGGGTTGAGGGGGTTGGAGGAATAAGGGATGATTTGGACATTTTACGTTGCAGTGTTATACAGGCTACAGCTAGTCATATCGTTATATATATATATATCCAATAATATATAATATCATCGTATCATCATATTATTATATTTAGTAGTATATAATATTAGTTTACTTGCTTAGATATGAAACCTAGTAGGAACATGATTGCGCCGATCCTGCGCCCGCTCAGTTGTACGTCGATCGCGTTTCTGATTTTTTTTTTTTTTCTTTTTCTTTTTCCTTTTAGTTTTTTTTCTCTCTCTTTCTCTCTTTCACATTTTTTTTCCAAAAAACCTTACTCGTTTCTTGTTTATTTTATTTTCTTCTCCCCCTCTCTTCTATTATTGCACTGGCAAGTTTCGCTCCAAATAAAACGAATTAAAAAAAAAAAAAAAAAAAAAAGAGAGAACAAAATTAAAGA
>OX031017.1:810000-887500 GCA_943736025.1 Tenthredo mesomela
TCTCTATTTTCTTATTTTTCTTAATTTTTTCTTAATTTTTTCTTTTTTTCTCCTCTTTTTGCGTAAGTATATAGCAATTATTATTATTATTATTATTATTATACGAATTATCTTGTTCTTTTTTTTTTTTTTTTTTTTTTTTTTCAATATTCCCCACCTTCTATTCTTATTCGCATTTTTTTCATTTTTATCAATAAATTAGCGAGCAAATGTGAGTAATTAGTATTTAGTATATTTAAGTATTAGTATAATAGTAATTATTATTTATTATAGTGTAATGTGTATCTGCAGTGAAATTCTTACACCGATCTATATTATAATATATTATTATATATACTTCTCAATTTATTATTAAACTTTATAATTATAATTATAATTTTAATTATTTTAATTATTTTAATTATTATTATTATTATTATTATTATATATATTTTTATTAAATATAGGAACCATGTTGCTGGGTTTTGTGTGTGTGTGTGTGTGTGTGTGTGTGTGTGTGTGTGTGGGTTGGGGGTGGGCATGGGTTGGGGATGGTGGTGTCAGGGAATTTTATTCTTCATCGTCTTTATTTTCTTCGGAAAATAAAAAAAAAAAAAAAATTTCTTTTCTCTTCTTCCGTTTTGTTTTTTTTTTTTTTTTTTTTTTTAATCTCTTTTCTTCTCTTCATCCTCGGCTTGTACTAAGTACCGTATATTTTTTTTATATCAAACTTCAGCGGCTCCCGACTTCCGCTTCCGTTTAATACGTAATATATGTGTACCTATATATATATATCCGAGATTCATTTTTATTCGTTCGAAGGTTAATCATTTTTATATATAGGATGGCAAAAAAATAAATAAATAAATTACCACCTCATATATTTCTTTCTTTTTTTTTCTTACATTTATATATATATATATTAGGGTGGGCCAAAAAAAACTTTTAATTTTTTTTTCTTTAGTTACCATGAAAATATTGCTCAAGATGATGAAAAAAAAGTCCTCTGAAAATTTGAGCTCTTAATATCAATATTAAGAGGTGCCTAATCGCGATTTTTGATTTCCCATTTAAATAACACAGGAAATTTTTTTTTTTTTATTTGGAATTTTATTCCGTTCCAACGAATCATCGTGTTATAAAAATCAATACATATTCTTGTAGGAAATTAAACGATCTCCAAAAAAGGTCTGATGTAATTTTTCGCTAAGTTCACTCGTTTCAAAGTTATTCAAGGTTAAAGTTCAACCTCAAACGGTATATGACGACTTTTTTTTCGACTTAGCGAAAAATCACATCAGACCTTTTTTGGAGATCGTTTAATTTCCTACAAGAATATGTATTGATTTTTATAACACGATGATTCGTTGGAACGGAATAAAATTCCAAATAAAAAAAAAAAAATTTCCTGTGTTATTTAAATGGGAAATCAAAAATCGCGATTAGGCACCTCTTAATATTGATATTAAGAGCTCAAATTTTCAGAGGACTTTTTTTTCATCATCTTGAGCAATATTTTCATGGTAACTAAAGAAAAAAAAATTAAAAGTTTTTTTTGGCCCACCCTAATATATATTTATATATATAATTGTTATGGGATTTGTCGTTCGAATTTTAGGAAAAATCATTTCGCGATATCCTTTCCCAGCTAAAGGAAACCGCACGCGATTTTTATTCGTTCATTGAATTGTTTTTTTTTTTTTTTTTTTTTTGTTTTTAATTTTTCTTCACTTTATTTTGGAATTTTTTTTTTTTTTTTTTTTTCTTCTCTCATCTCTTTATCATCTCTTATCATATAATACTACTACTTCTGATATTTTATTACAGTAGTAGGTATCAGATCAAAGAACTATAACTATTATTATCTTTTATAACTAATATAGTTCGAATTCCTTGTTTTTTTTTTTTTTTTCTTCTTTTTCTTCTTTCTTCGTTCTTTAGTTATAATTATTAAATTCAACAACATACAGATAATACATAAGTAGTATGTGTATTTTTATTTAGCTCATTGCGATTAGTTATTATATCTAATAGTTAGTTAAATCCTTAAAGATTATTAAGTCCAAGTAACTATATAATCCTACGGTGTTTGTTGATTTTTTTTTTTTCTCTTTTTCCTTCTTCTTCTTTTTTTTTTTTCACCCCATTTTTCTTTTTCTTTCCAATTCATATTATTATCATTAATTTTATTCATTTAAATTTATATTTATTTATTTATTTATTTATTTATTTATTTATTTATTCTCTTACTGCAACTTCAACTGCAACGACGACGACGACGACGACGACGAAGACGACGGTGGCTGCGGTATGTGAACGATATAACAACCCTTATTTAACTTCAACTTCAATTTATTAATAACACGCTTTTTTTTTTTCCTTTTTTTCGTTTTTTTTTTTCCTTCGTTTCCAGTTAGTTATATAGTTGGCTTGCGGCTGGCTGTTGTATATTATAGTTTTCTATATAATATATATATATATATATACATATATATACTATATAGTAGGCGATAGTATTTATAATCTATAAATAGTGGGTATATTAGTATTATTATTATTATTACTCTTATTATTATTATTATTATTATTATTATTATTATTATTATTAGTAGTAGTAGTAGTAGTAATAGTTTTTTTTTTCTTCCTCTTCTCCTTCTTCTTTATTCCCTTCTGTTTTTTTTTTCTTTTTTAGTCATTTTTCGTAATCTCCCATAGTTAGTTTAGTTTAGTTTAGTTTAGTTTAGTTTAGTTTTTTTTGTTATTTTTTTTCTGTTTAGTTTTAATAATATCTATAGTATAGTATTATATATTATAATTAGGTTTAGTAGTAACACTAGTTACAACATTATTTATTACTTTACATAGGAACGTTTGTCTGCCTTGTCCACCTATATATACCCGCGCAATTTATATTATTAAAAATCCTTCAATAGTGGCCCTTAAATCCTTTCTTTTTTTTTTATCATTATACTTTTATCCCTTGTACCTATCAGAGCGGAGCCCCCTTCCCCGGATTATAAACGATCATTAGATATTAAATCTTCATTTAGTTTTTTTTTTTTTCATTTTTTTTTTTCGTTTTTTTTTTTTATCTAACACCACCTCTAATTCTCATCTCTAAAAATCTCTCTGATAATTTATAATCAATGAGTCCGCATTAATTATTATTTATACTCCCGTCTTCGTGTAGTAGTTTTTTTTTTTTGTTTTTTTTTTTGTTTTTTGTTTTTTTTTTTTTGTCTTTTTCTCATTTTTATGTAACTTGTATTTTATTTAGCTTTTATACGTTTTAATTAGTTTTAATTTTTAATTTTTTTTGTTTTTTTTTTTTTTTTTTTTTTTTGAGAGGAACTTTGGGTCGTCCAACGACGTAGGTATTCATATATTTTTATTTTTAAAATCACCTATGTTTAAGATATATAGGATCATATTATTATTTTATATATATATATATATATATATTATATATATGCATAGTATACGCGTACGTGCGGGCTCGAATAAAATTTACAAAAATAATAGACAATTATATAATATAAACGCGTTTTTACATATAATTTAGTATATATATGTATAATTCGCGAATATTATAGGCGCATATGTAATATATAGTATTAGTTAACTAATTTAATTATCTGCATAGTTAAATCGCATCATCTCTTCTTCTCTTCTTTTCGTTTTCACGATTTTTCGAAATTTCTTATTTTTATATTCAGTATTAAAAAAAAGAAAAAAGAAAAGAAAATAAAAGAAAAGAAAAGAAAAACTAAAGAAAAGGAAAAGGAAAAGGAAAAAGAAAATGAAAATGAAAATGAAGAGAAAATGAAAAGATAATGAAAAGAAAATCAACGAGCTGCTTTAACGGCTGTTGTAACACCATTATTAGCCTCTTGTATGATTTTCTGTCTTTTCCCATGAGTATCCGGTCCGATATTATTATTATCTTGATTATTTATAACCGTGTTTGTAGTCGCGGTTATACTACTTTCGGCCGCAGCCCTAGCTGCAAGTAGAGTTATCTGATTGACAACGTCTTCCATTTCATCGTTAAGTTGAGGATCTGGTGGTTGTTGTTGTTGTTGTTGTTGTTGTTGTTCTTCTTCATCTTCTTCATCTTCATCTTCTTCTTCGCCACCACCACCTGATCCAATATCAATTCCAATTCGAATTCTATCGTTCGTCAAAGACCTGATACCACCTGCACCTGCACCTTCAGAATTCTCTAACTGAAAACGGTGATGTGAACTCTCGGTGTGTATACGCCATTCTGATATTGACGGTATAATATTATCGTCACCGCACATTGTACACGCGTAACGTATTTCAACAAGACGTAGAGCACCGCGACGTTGCTGGTTACCGAGATAACAGGACCTCTGATGACCGAGCAATGACGATTCCTCGGGATATGCTCGCCCGCAACGTCTGCACACCAGACATAACTCGGATTCTATCTCTCTACAATGTTGAGGTGGTTGTGGTGCTGCTGTTGCACTAACGGAATTTGATACAGATGAAACATTCACCCCTGATGCTGTGACAACATCTTGCGATTGGTATGATGGTGGTAAACGTATTGTCTCAAGACCTGGGTGGTTCGGGTCTTGCTGCAGGAACGCCTGCATCAGGGCCCGTGGAACCGACACTTGACCACCACCCTCTACCTGCAACGACATCAACGTGCTTCCGGAACTTCCGGTTGTCAAGGTGGTTCTCGCTACTGGAATCAAAAGATCAGAAGCATTGTTTTTCGTTAGTTTATTGAAAAAAAAAAAAAAAAAACACCAAAAAATATGATATCATACGTTCACCATGTAGTATAAGACTAAAAACATTAGGTGAGACGGGAGACAAGTTAATCGCTAGTTATTATATACGTATATACCCCCGTAGGCTGAACCCTATTACGATTGACAAGATAATTCATCGTGATATAATATAGCTTCAATATACTATATATTCTATTACAGCTCCTAGGTATGAAAATCTCTTAGTATATATTAAAGTCCAGTGTTACAGATTAAAGGCGGCATTGCATCGTCCTCATATAATATAATCCGCACTGAAATTTGTTAACGATAAAGGGTGAATAAATAAATGAAAAAATAAAAGGTAAAAACTCGGTGATAATAGAATGATGGTACATATTGTAATCGAGGAGTTTGTTATCGAGATGTGAGGGTGGGCTGTGGTAAGCATCATGGACATTACGCG
Source organism: Tenthredo mesomela (assembly GCA_943736025.1). Classification (NCBI taxonomy): domain Eukaryota; kingdom Metazoa; phylum Arthropoda; class Insecta; order Hymenoptera; family Tenthredinidae; genus Tenthredo; species Tenthredo mesomela. Next base: position 815,194 of record OX031017.1, read on the forward strand.
TATAGTACCGCAGCAGCAGCAGCAGCAGCAGCGCGTTAGGTCGGGTCCAGATGAGTGAGTGATGAGCAGTTATGAGGCAGGAAGCGTTAATGATAGCCCTGCTCATTCACTCAGCCCGTCTCGGTCGCGTTCTCCTGTAATTATCAACAAGCTAGCTAGCTGCTGCAATAGCTGCGGGAAAGAGAGAAGAGAGATGAGAGATGAGAGATTCGAGATGAGATAAAAGACAGAGATATAGATAGATAGATGGAAGGACATTTGAGCATAAGAGAAAAAGAGAAAAAAAAAAAAAAAAGATTACCTCCTTCATTTCATGGATTATCTTATTCGAGAAAGATAAGGAAGAATACAATGTTAAGGAATCTAAAAATTTTTGCACATTTTTATAAATTAAAAATTTTTTTTTTTTCAAACCTATATGTATAACGACGAACGACGTCGTAGGGAACGTTTTAAGCCGCGAAACAGCTGGGAGTCAGTAGAAACAAACGGAGCGATTGAGGCGTGGGTTATTACTGTTAATGACTGCTGGTTATTTGTTTGAGTGGCTTTGATTCGCCTCTCATCTCTCATCTCTCATCTCTTCATCTCTTCATCTTTCATCTCACAAGAGATCGACTCGAGTCGTATATATATTTCTCTTTCTCCTTTATCCTTCTTTCTCTCTGTCTTTATATATTATCGTCTTCGTATACATAGGTATAGCATAATCGAGGGACTACGATTCTTTGGTCTCTCGCAAGTCTCTCAACCGCGATGGGATATAAGAAAGAAAGAAAGAAAGAAAGAAAGAAAGAAAAAAAAACAATAAAATATAAAGAACAAAAAAAGAAATATAAGAATAAGAATAAGAGATGGAGAACTTGACCGTGATACAATTCATGGAGTTGATTCGAAACTCGGAACATATAGAATGCGGTACATACATATATATATAATGCATTGATTTGTCGCACTGCACATGGCATGGCTGACTGAGTATGACTCGAGAATGTGTATTCTTATGATAAAATAATTCATTCTCTCTCTTATATAGGTATTAGATATTATATTAATATACAAAGATCGAAGTATTACTCTCTTTTTTTTTTTTTTTTTTTTTTTTTTTTTCACGCGCAGAAACAACGATTATAGGTATACCGATTTCAAACGAAATAAATAAAAAAATAAAGATTGCAATGTAAAAGGTTGTTAAAATTTTTGCCAATCCTTTACACACACATACACATACACATACATACACATACATACCTATATACTATAATGAAATTTATATATACAGATAAGTTTCGCGGAAAGGAGCGCTTAAGGACCGCGAGCGATCCTTCGCTAAGGTTTTAATTGCTCGATGAGATCCTGCATGGTGCTGGGCGAAACAGCGTGGTTCCTTAAGCGGCGCGGTCTGCAGATAGCCGCACAAAGCGAGGATCTCAAACTGACATATAGATATGTTAGTGTGTATATATATATATATATATATATGTTTCTTTTCTTCTTAAGTTTTTTCTCCCCCATTGATTTTTTTTTCTTATTTTTTTCTTATTTTTCGTTAATTTTTAATATATTTTTTTTTTCATTTTCCCTCAACGAAGGTGTATATTTTAATTAGCAATCAATAAATTCACGCTCACCTCGAGTCGGGTATCGTTTTTAACGACTCGTAAGATCTTGAGCACAGCAACATATAGATATATATATAGTATGCAAAGGTATATATGGTTAGTACAGTCTCGGTTTGCCGCACGGTAAGGATCAGGAATGAAGAGAGGAATGGAATGGAATGGAATGGTATGGAATGGAATGGAATGGAGTGGAGGAACGGGGCGAGGTCCACGACTCCTGCCCGTCCTCGTGGTCGTCGTAGTCGTCGTCGTCGTAGTCGGAGATAACAGAATTAGTCTCGTACTAATTTATTTCCTAATTCCCGCTCGAGCGGAGGTGTGAAACACTCTTCGCTCGGTCCCAACTCCGAGGAAATAAAAAAAAATAAAAAATAAGAAAAGAACGAAAAAGTAGAAATAAGAAGAATAAGAGAAGAAGAGGAGAAGGAAGATCCCTCTACCTAAGGGGACCGGACCCCCGCGTCCCTCCTATTCAACTAAATCTCTCAGCGAGTGCAACGAGGATAAAAGATAACGCGCAAAGAGCGGAATGCCCTCGCCCACGCCTCTCTTCTCTTCTCTTCTCTTCTCTTGCTACAATATGTTGTTTATACATTTGTACAGTCCATGAGGCTATGTCCCTTTCCCTTCCATGCCTCTACCTCGCCCATCTTCAACTCGAGTCCGAGAACCTCTTCTCCCCATGTCCCAGACTTGGAATGCAAGGTAGTGCAGCTCTGACTTTCAGCGAGCGATCGCACGCGCGCTTATAGTATGTATGTACATAAAATCGTTTCCCTTATTTATATATCGTATGTTATAAATTTGCAAACAAAAAAAAAAAAAAAAAAAAAAAAATTAAAAAAGTTAAAAAAAAATGTCATGTATATCAATATAATTTTCCTCAAACAGAATATAATATAATATAATAATCAACCCTCAATAATTTTAAGACAGGATTTAAATACTTTAAAATTCTTCACCCTGTACACACTATACAACGTACTTATATTATATCGCAATGACAATCCTGAGAAGACATTGACTCGAGGTCCGAGTAGTCAGGGTGCATAAAGAGTGGGAAATTATTTCGCGTTCGTTTATACGTGCGTTCTGCACTGTTCACAAGAATTACATGTATACATATACGCGAAGAAGACACGCACATATATAACATATTGCTAAGAGGATGCGAGAAGATCTGAGCTGCACAACTCTACGATTGTGGGTGCTCAGAGACTCCGGTTCTGATCACTTCTCTCACTCCCCAAGCTGCGTGTTAACGTATTCGAACATCTTCATTTCGTAGATAAGCCCTCCACGCTGCAGTGAAGTGAACGCGCAGGGTGTAGGACGGAAACGGCCCTGAAATTAACGGGCATTTGCATTTGCCCCGAAAGGTTTCCTCCGGACGATATATATACCTATATACACATATGTATAGAGTATCGGACGAGGATATATACCAATACATTGAATATATAGATTTGTATGTATGTGCCGGGTTGATTTTGATCGCTCGTAAAAAATCCCTGGTTAATTTGATCGCCGTGTAGTGTCGGACAGATAGGTGCGAAGGAACGACCTCTATATATTCATTAACCTGAGCTGCTGCACCCTCCTCCTCCTCCTCCTCCTCCTCCTCCTCCTCCTTCTCATTCTCATTCTGATTCTCATTCTACTTCTCGTTTACCTGGGGCAAGAGGATGCAGCGCGTAGGTCGGGTCTCGAGATTTCTCGAGCGAACGACCTAACAGAAGAGCCCATCCCGTGGCTATCTCTTACCACCGGACAAATTAGAATCACTCGAATTCGATAGTGGACGGTGTGCGGTGTGCGGCGAGAACTTGCGGGGTCCGGCCTGCAGCATGTGCAGCCTGTGCAGCATGCAGCCCCAACAAATTGCAGCATTTCTATGCAAACGGGTCGCGGTTAACGTGTTTTTGAAGGAAGACGCGATCCGAATGGGGATAGTCTCTGGTCCAGTCCAGTCCGGTCCGCAGCCTATACACACGTATATGTAAACGTATACGTATATATAATACCTGGAGGCAAAACCTCGGGGCCACCAGTCCCTTAGTCACTTTATCGCTCAAAGACTCGTAAATAACGAAACGAGCCTAGATATATACCTATATCCCAGCTCTGCAGTGTAAGATCGAATAACGCCTACACACATACCTACTATACTAGTATAGATATATATGGGAAAAAATATACATATCGAACTGATTTTACATCAGTATATCGTTACAACTTTATTCACATCCGGAATACTGCATGCTAATTGTCCCGAAATATCTTCTCATATATGTATAATATTATAGGTATAATCTGACTCCAATACATCTATACAATGTACCAAGGAGAGATAATCACGGTTTATATATACATATACATATATAGATATATATATTATAATATATATGATAATGGCAATTTGTATGTAGTGGCTGGTGTGATTGGCGGCTGGTATCACCGGGTGTCAGGCAGGAAGCGGTGTATTATCTCTACAATTGTCTCACCCCCTTCCATACTAGAGGCATCTATGTCTGTGTGTTGTTAGGGACCCAGTTAACGATAAAATCATTATCACAATTCACATCCCCCGTACCTCCTCCTCCTATCTCCCTAGTACTATACCCTTCGTTTGGTGCGATTATCCAATTAATATAAGGCTCGACTCGGACGGATCTTTAATTATTTAAATGCTCAACTCGCGGAGAGGAGTCAGACTCGTATATATATACAGGGGACGGACGGACGGACGGACGGACGGGATCAGTGATCACGACAATTTTACAATGTGAAAATATTTTTGCTTCTTCATTATTATTATTATTATTATTATTATTATCAGAAGAAGTAAATAAAAAGAGAGAAAGAGGGGGAGAAAATCTGTATGTATATAATAAGTAAATGAGGAGACTTCGATATATATATAGTTAGGTATACTTCAATCTCCTTCTTCACGCTCCCTTATATATATATTATTTTCTATTCGACGAGGAATTAACAGTCGTTAAGATATCGGTCGGGAGGGTCGTTAAAAATAATTGTCAGTAGCGTGGGGTTGTGATTATATTGTATATATGTTGGTATACACAAGGGATGAAAATATAAGAATAAATATGAAGAATAGTTAGAAGAATAAGAATAAGGAACGAAGGAAGGAATGGGGGTTGAAGATAAAATAAAGCGAGCTATGCGAGACTGCAGATTCTTTCTTTCAGCCTTTCCTCTTCCTCTTCTTCTTCTTCTTCTTCTTTCTCTATCTGTTTATTCATACATTCTCTTTTCCTCTTTCGTATACTCATCCTCCTCGTTCCTATATAAGGCCTTAGCCTTTATCTTCGGCTTGTATTTGTTGGCACATCGTTAGGCGTCCGCGAGGTAGGGTGGTGCTGGCTGGCTGGCTGGTTTGCACAGCTAGGGTCTCGATCGAACAAGGGAGGTAAGGTGCTCACCTCACCGCACAGAAAAACGTTCCTCCAGAGTATAGGTAGCTGCTTGTTAGGCAGATCTCCTCGCGAATCAAATCCTCCCTTCGAGCTATTTTTCGACCCCAAACCCCTGCCGCCTCAGTTTTCTTTATTCTTTTTTCCTTTATTCTTATTCGAAAATTCTTTTGCAAATATTCCTTTTCCATATACCGAGAAAAAAAAAGAAGAAAAAAAAAGAGAAAGGTTCTTTTTTTCTTCTTCTACTTCACATAGGATCAGAAAAGGAGATGACTAAGAACCTTGCGACAGGATATTAAAATACATACCCATACCCAGTCCTTGTGCCATTTTTTACAAAAAATAAAAATATACTTTTTACTTTTTTCACTTCTCTTTATATTCATCTCGAGTATTGTTTGTGCGCTGTGTAGGGTGTATAGACGCGGAGGGGGTGTTGTACTACTTTACTTTTGCGCGGTGCGGTTTTTATTCTTCTAATTAGAAAATTCCCTGCGACCCTCTTCCCATACACACATACACACATACACACACGCTTCTAAAGCTAACCTTTTTATAACCCAAAGTATAACAATAAGGGTCTTGTCTCGGTGTATATATTCGCGGTGGTAAAGTATAAAGGCTCTCGGTGTTTTTGGGGGTTGGTAATTATTATTCAAATATTTTTCTTTACTCAAACTTTCTTTTTCACCCCACCGCGCCATATCTCCTCCCTTTCTTTCTTTCTTTCTTATTCCCCAAACTCTCATTAATATTTACACCGTTGTACAAGATACACAAAAAGAAAGAAAGAAAGAAGAAGAAGAAGAAGAAGAAAATCGCTGATGAACAGGCGAAAAAAAAAAAAAATAATAAAAATGAACAAAACTCTTCTCTTTATATTCATTTTTGTTCTTTCTTTCTTCCCTTCTCTTTTTCTATACGTATATAAGTAATCACGAAATCATATCCACCTTGTATAATGCGTCTATGTCTATCTAGGTGTCGGAAATGCAAATTAGCGAGACACTTCAAGGGAGGCGGTAGGGTGTCGCACCTCTGGGTCTTCGCGAGTCCCTATACACCCCTCGACCCGGTATACAGTTTGTTATATGGTACTCGGGATGTATGGTTCATCGGTATATATATATATATATATATATCTATATGGGTGGAATTAGGGGTGGGGTAAAATGTTATAGTAATTAGTACGACGACGACTGTAGGGGTAGGTATAGACTCCAAAGAGAAAGAGAGAGAAAGAAAAGTAGGGCGTTAGTGTCGCGCGGCAGACGGATTAAGAAGCCCTAGAATTATCAGGCGTCGCAGTAATTGAGATTCATCGACAGATATACCTGCAGACTGGCGCGGATAGCCAGAGGCAGGATATACACACGTACCCATACCCATACCCATGCAGGTGGAAAAGGACCTCAACAGATATAAAGAGAATACAGGAATAAGTATTTTCTTCTTCTTATTTTTCTTATTTTTTGAGTAAAAAAAATTATCTCTCGGTATTTTTTAGACTGAATTAAAGACGCGATGTTGTTCTGTGTTTAAGCGATGTTTGAATGAATGAATGAATGAATGAATGAATGAATGAGTCGCCCCTAACCGTGGGCTCCATCAGGGTATAGGGTTCTCTAATGCTGAAGGATCCTCGTAATTAACCCGTTACAAGGAGTTGGAGACAGGGCAGACGGAAACGAGGATGTAATTAATTAGGAGTGCTGCAGGGTGTCTGGGGTCTGGGAATCTGGGGTCTGCAGGGGTAAGAGAAAGCGCTGAGAAGTTGACAACGCGATTGCCGGGTGTATATAGTAGTACAGGACGAGGCAAGGCACAAGCAAGGCACAAGCACAAGGCAAGGGGCAAGGGCAACCTGTTGCTTTAACTCGTAGGAGTATGAGGAGCAGGACGAGTAAAAGAGAGGAAGAGAGTAACCGAGGGCGGAAGAGTTTCGAGGGGTTTGGCCCCGCAGAGCAGCAGCCGCGATGCTGTGAGCCGGCAATTAACCCATCAACCCCTTAATGAATGAACTCACTCCAGGCTGCGAATCTCGCACCAGTCTACCAGTCTACCTACCATCCTTCCTTCCTTCCTTCCTTCCTTCCTTTCGAGCTCAACCCCATTAGCTAACTACCCCGGGGTATTTGCATGTCGGGTTGTTAAAGGGGGAGAATTAACAGATTCCAACAGACTATTATCGGACTTTATATTATACTACCTTGCGGGTTAAACTCAAACGATCCCTTCGCAGGAATTAACGCAGAGATTTTAGTACCTATTATACAGGCTTGAAATTTTAAGCTATATTCGCCCTTTAAAATTTAATCAATTCTTTTTATTTCGCTTCTTGTTTCCTTTATTTTATTTTATTTTATTTTTATTTTTTTCTGCTAACTATCTTCACTTGGGGTAGGTTACGTAAAAATTTCTTCATTTCTTATTATCGTTAATACTGCATGGAATTTTTTATTTTATTTTTTTTATTTTTTCTATACGAATCTTTAGCCAAGAATATAAAGGAGAAATATATAAGGAAAGAAAAGAGGAGGAGGGTGGTTAGCTGGCTAGCTAGCTGGCTGGCTGGCTGGCTGGCTGGCCTCCGGACGAAGGCATAAACGTGAGTTATGTTAGCAGTTAGATAGTTGAATCTCAGTATTCCGTGGCGTGCTCTCTCGCCACGTTAATATCTTCATTACTAAATCATCCCCCACCACACGACACCCGGGTATCATATCTCTTTCTCTCTCTACTCTTTCTCTTTTCAACCTCTCTCGCGCGGTATCTATAACCTGGCATTTTCATACCTTGACCATATACATATATATATATATATATATCTTAGTTTTATGTATGTATGTACCTATAATCTAGAGGAAGGTATGTATAGTAGGGTTCGAGACTGAAAAGTGCAAGTCGTGATAATCATCCCTTAAACCAAAGAGAAAGGAAAAAGGATGAGGAAAAATGTATATGAGATACTTAGAGAAGAAGAATCTTTGAAGGGGGTGAAAAAAGAAAACAAAAAAAAAAAAAAAAAAAATGTAGTAAAAAACGAAAAATAAGATAAGACTAAAATCTGGCGGTATTTCTGGCCTACGAAACGCGTATAGATCTTAATGGAGGGGTTTGTTTCCCTTACGTGTATATATGTATAGGGGGTTGGGTGAGAGGGTGGATAAAGGGGGGAAGGGGGGGCCCACGACCGATGCGGTGTGGGTTTTCCACGTACATTAGCAGAGTTATATTCCCTCTAGGGAAGACGGTAGCCTTGCCTACGGTGTATATCTTGGTTATTTTTTATTACGCCCCGTCGGCAGTAGCCGACGTAAAACTTAGGACCGAATACCCCCTCGACCTATCTAAGGTATAGGGTCTGTGTCATGCGATGTGGGATTTTTTTTTCTCTCGCTCTCTCTCTCTTTCTTTCTCTCTTTCTTTCTCTTTCGTATACGTGAAAGCGAGCGAAAATAATGAAGAAGCTAGGAGAAGTTTTTGATTTTCTCTCTTTTTACCAAAAATTGTGATAATCATAGTATGGGGGGGGCCAACGATCGGGTACGACGCGTATATCCTCTCTCTCTCGATCCCCCTTCTGCCATTACGTTACGTTACGTTACGTTAATGTTACGTCAGAAGTGCGGAGGATAGGCACGAAAAATCCCGCTATAGCTCGACACACGCGAGGGGTGGGGGGGTGTGTTTCAGTTTTTATTTATGACGGTACATTAATGTCGGTTTTTTTTTTTTTTTTTTTCTTCTTTGGTATTTTTTTTTTTTTTTTTTAATAATACCCCCGTGGAACTAGGCTGCGCTGCGAAACACACTACTATATATAATCGAGGGGTGAGAAATGCTAACACCAAAAAATTGGGGTGCGAAAAAACGGGGAGGTAAGAGAGAGGAGCCCGAGAGTCATATAGGGGGATGAACGAAATAAAATGAAATAACACATATATATTATATTATAACGTACGTGGAAAAATTCTTTTTACACTTTTTGAGGGGTTCTTGAAATGATAAAAAAAATAAAAAAAAACTGATAGATAGAAAAATATTTTGAAAAATTCTAACTTCCTGACATATGGGTTTTTATATATATTATTCGTAATCTGAACCCGGGGGCACGCGACCTTGTAACCCGTTTAAATACCGACTATACGAAGATAGAGCTTGAAGAACCTCGCGTAGTCGACGACGACTCGTTGTAATGTAGATTTGATGGTTTTTCTTTTTCTTTCATTTTTTCTTTATTTTTTTTTTTTTTTTTTTTAAACTAACAATGAGGAGAGCAGCGCGTGACCCGACTCGCTTTCGAGATATGTACATGTTACGCGATGGTGTATATATATATACATCGCGTCACTAAATGCCATAAGGTCGTAACCGCCAAAAAAAAAAAATTTTCTGTCTTTTTGGTGGCAAAATCTTTTTCGTGCGATATAACATCGTTTGGGCATATCCGCAAAAAAAAAAAAATAATTTTTTGGCGCTTACGACCTTATGGCATTAGTGATGCGATATATAACGTTAAGTAAGTAAGTAAGTAAGTGAGTAAGCGAGTGAGAGTAAGTACGTAAGATACATACTACTCTACTTTACTCGACACCGAGGTAGGTAACTAAGTAGTAACATATAATGCCGGAATTATGCATATCGCGTGTGTAGAAATGTTTGGGTAAACATACAGCCACCCGTGTTTCAAAGCCGATACCCTATTGCCCCTTACGGCTTTAGAGACACGTACATTACAGATAAATACCTATACACACCTATGGGTACACACTGTACATGTAAATACCAGCTATACACGTAGAGAACTAAGAATATTAACTGATTGCTCAATTCTTTAAAAATTTCTTAAGAAACGTTCAATTATTGAAATAATTTAACACACATCCCGCGTGTGCGAGTCCAAAGAATACGAAAATTTCGATTATTAATTTTTTTTTTTTTTTTCTCTCTCAGGATTTGAGAACACAACAAATAATTCATTTTTCGTGATCCGAGACCCTCTTTGTATACGGAAATTCATTGTATCTTATTCAATCGATGTTATAAATAATTGACAGAATTTTTAAAACGTTTCTTTTTTCGGTTTTTGTCAGTTTCATAATATAAGATCGACACAGTCCGAATTATTAAACACATATATAAGCCGCAATTTCGAATTTCGGATCTTCAGCTTTCGGAATTTGAAATAAAAAAAAAAAAAAAAGAAGATATACGACAGATTGATAGATGCTCGAGAAATTTAACGAAGGGAGAATGCCCTACCTAGAATATATATATAAAAAAATTAAGAAAAAAAATCTCCTCTGGTTAATAGGGTGGGGGGATTCGCCGATCTAATTTGAGGTCGGACTAATTTAACACAGAGAATAAAAAAAAAAAAAAAAAAAAAAAAAACACTACAAGTTCAGTGGTGGATGGAGGGTTTGAATTAAAAGCTGGTGAACACCGATGTACATATAATATATATATATATATATATGTATAATAATTAGAAGTAGCTAAGGGGTGCATATCTTATTTGGTACATAGTTACCGTCGTTCTAATGCAAAAAAAGTTTGCAGAGGGTAGAAGCATAGGTACGCGTCGGGGGCTGGGGGGGGGGGGGGGGGGTTTGCTTATATATATGTAGCTAGTCTTGTGGTCATGCGAGAAAAGCGAATTAGAATCCTAAGTAACTATATTATAACCAGTGCAGCACTTCTGTTTCGTGTTTTTTTTTTTTTTCTTTTCTCGTTTTTTTTTTTTTTTTTTTTGGTTGTAGTGTATATCTCTGATTCGTAATGCTACGATTTTTTCCTTTTCTATTTTTTTTTTTTTTTTTTTTGTTCACTTTGGTTTACGACACCCTGTGTATAGGCTATTATACGACCTGCTCCCGTCTCGAATTACTATTAATCCCCTCTCGACTTTAGAGCTCAGACTACTATATTCGCGGGGGATCAACGAGTCGTTTGAAATTAGGCACCGCGGTAGTAATTATAAGCATATAATATAAGTATAATATATACCTCTTATATATATTTTTATATATGTAGGTATTGTATATGCATATGTGTATAATATGCACTATATTAGACATATAGAGTGTTTCTAATCGTAAGAAAAAATTGATATACAATATACATACAGAATTATATATATATATTCCTTTCCTCTTTTTTTTCATTCTCAAGATTATTATTGTATAATATATAAATAACGAAAAGAGAGAGAGAGAGAGAGAGAGAGAGAGAGAGAGAGAGAGAAAAGAATTTAGAAAAAATAAAAAATAAAGAAAGTATATTGAATAAATTTTTGGTAAAAAAAAAAAGGAAAAAAGTTTAACATCTGTTTTTTTTTTTTCTTTTTTTTGTCAATTTTCGTATTGTTTGAAGAACCGCAGCTTATATAATACCGTACATCTATATATACTACCTATATTGGTCTGCTCTGTTCGAACGAATGAACAAACTATCCCGGATCCCCATAACAAAAAGTAAAACAAATATAAAGGAATAGAACGAAAAAGGAGAGAAAAAAAATTGAAAAAAAAAAAAGCTCATTTTTCGTCGATTCATTCATTCTATTTGAATATATAGTACCTGATACGTATATAACGTGTGACGCGCGTGATCCTACAGGAACGTTATATTTCATAACGAATTATAATATACATATATATATATATACATATAATATATACACACACGCATAGACATGTGTATGTGTTTAATTTTTTCGTTTTTCATCAACTTTTGTACGATTTAATATTTTTTTTTTTTTTTTTCAAGAATTCTTCTGGGGAGATTTGTGTATATATATATATATATTTATTTATTTTTATATATATATATATATATATATATATATATAGGTACATAAATGTGTAGGTAATGGTCTTACCTAGGGCAGACACGTAAAATACGACACGTAGGCGTTAGCAATAATTGATGAATGTTACTGACCTGCTGTCGGCCAGCGCGTGACTGAGTCTTGGTGAGAGCGAGGCCTGCTTGGTCTACTTGGACTGCTGAAACTATGACAAGAATTTTGGTTTTTTTATTCCGTCCAATGAAAAAAGGGGTTTAATTTTTTTTAGGATTCAAGAAAACAAAAAAAAAAAAAAAATTAAAAAAAAATATATATATATATATCTACTAATATATTTCTTTCTCTCTCTCTCTCTATATATATATATATATATATATTATTCATTTTTTATCATATTTTTTATGTTCATCGTCAATTTTTTTTTTTTTCTTTTTCTCCTCTAATCAATAAAAAATCATTTAAATTATCATCTTCTACGTATACTATTATATGAAGAGAGAGCTAATTCCTTCTACCGTATGTTAATCAACTTTGAATTATATATGATTGTCAGAAATGGGAGAAAAAAAAAAAAAAAAAAAAAAGATTATCACAATTATTATTTCTCTTTCTCTCTCTATCTATCTAATTTTATATTTTTAATATTGTTATGTATATATATAAATATATATATAATGTAAGTTTCTAAAAGGAATTTTAATTTATCCAATAAACGAGGGAAACCGTACAAAAAAACACACACGTCTTTCTAATTGTTATTATTTCGTTTGCTTCAATTAGTTAAACTTTACAATTTTTCGTATATTTTTATCTTTTTTTTTTTGGTTTTTTTTTTGGTTTTTTTTTTTTTTTCACACAGGTATTAGGTGCATATATATATATTTTAATATATAAAACACCTATTCTTCTGTCTGTGAGACCAAAACAGGCCAGACTCTCACGCTCTATAGTATTATATGTATATATTGGCGCCATTTATATATTATGTCACATCATGTTTTTATAACTATATGTACAAAAAATGGTCAAAATCTGGGGAAAATGAAAAAAAAAAAAAAAAATGAAAAAAAAAAAAAAACGTGTAAAAGAAAATTATGAAAAAGGTATTATGCGTAGCCAGTGGCTACATAATACAATACATGACCAAGAAGATGAAAAAAAAAAAATTGAAAAGAAAGAAAGAAGAAGAAAAAAAAAAAAAAAGAAGAACCACCGCAGTTTTCCTGAAAAGCAAAATTTTTAGAACGTGAATAAAAAAAAAGAAAAGAAAAAAAAAAGACAAGCATTTAGGTATATATATATATAGTGTATGTATTTTTTTTTTTTTTTTTTCATGTGCATCGTAACGAATCGCGAGTATATATAGGTGTATGTATGTATATATATATATTATATACACACGTGTCGAACAATATAGAAATATGGTATAATTCTCACGCGTGCAGCTGCACAATCTATATATAATATATGATATAATATATAAACCTATTTCGATATAGATCGAACGTGTTGACTATGCCAACAAAAAACTTACGTCTCTTCGAAAGCAGAAGAAGAAGAAGAAGAAGAAGAAGAAGAAGAAGAAGCAGAAGATGAGAGAACAGAAAAGATGACAAAAAAATAAAAATAAAAAAAATTTGAAAAAAGAACTAGATCCGATCGTTCGCTCAATCTGATATTACGGAATTCGACCCGGAGTTTGGAGGTATATACGGCAATTATCTTCGTTCTCAAAAAAAAAATAAAAAAAAAACTAAAAAAAAAAAGAAAGAAAAAAAAATTGAGATTACAAATTCGTCTGTACAATTTCTTCATGGTTTTGATTTTAATTTTTTCGTTGTCAAGTCTAGTTCATATATAGAGTATATATATATATATATAGTATAGAACATATGCGGCTTATATGTAAGAGAAATGACGTCGAAGGACGAGGACGAGGACGTGGAGGTTTTGGGGTGGGGTATGGGTGGAGGGATTTTAGCGATACGTATTTCCACGGCAGATAAATAAAATGAAACGAAAACGAGGGAATAAAATGTGATTTACAACGGTGGAAAGACAATGGCCGAATGGGCTCTGCACGATAATGTATGCGGATGGCGCAGACTGGCACGGGGACACTGAATTCTGATTGGTCCGACCGGTCCGACGACTCGAGGGATACAACGGAAAGCGATAAATAACTTGAAGCCAGATAACTTCTTCCAGTTCTCCTTCGGACTTTACCTCCCCCTCTTCCACCCTCCCCCCTTCTCATCCCTCATCTCTTTTAGCCATTGGATTTGGTCGAAGAACAAATAACACAACATATACATATACGAAATTAAATGATACGATTTAGAAAAAAAAAACAAAATTTTTTTGATCTTTTTTTTTCACAGAAAATATATCATATAGATTTTATAACCAAGGGTTGAAAATGAACGGGAGAGAGTACGGAGAAAAATCGACGAATAAAGCCCCGAAGGGATGAAAAAAAGATCGCGAGGTGTCTCCGTCTTTTTATTTCTTTTCTTTTCTTCCGCGTCTTTCTTATTCTTATTCTTCCTCTTCGTAGGATTTAATAAAATTTAAATTTTAATAAAATCCCTCGAGATATTTTTCCGGTGTGCCGCGGGGGTGTCGGAAACAATGGAGGGGTGGCGGATGGCGCGGTTTGCCCGATCGATCCCTTCGGCGGGAATTCTCTCTTTTTCTTTAGCCAGATAGGGGTGGTGGTGCTGGTAGAAATAAGGGGGTTGAGGGGGGGAATTTTTCTCTCTCCCCATCGCCGACTGACGAGCTGCAGGGAACGTGGAGGATTGGGGTTTGGGGGGTTGGGGGTTTGGGGTTCGTTCAAGCTTTACAGAAATATGATATTTCTCCCTCGTACCTTGTTAAAAAATATCCAATACCCTTGTTGCTGGGCTCGACACTTCGCCAAAGCCCAATAACACCCTTTTCTCTTACCCTCGTACCCAGGCTGCCTGCCCCCCTGCCCCCCTGCCGCTAGATTTTCACCCTTTTTCACCCCCGAGACCGTCGAAGACTAAGAGAACCGATACGATCGGATACACAACCCCTAATCATTACGAAGAATGAAAAACTACGCGTTTATATTCTACTTGACTTTCTTTACTTCAAGTTTCAGAATAAAATATAAATGGAAAGAAAATAATAAATAAATAAATCAATTAAATTATATTTATAATATGATAATTTTTCAAGGGATGATATAATATATATCGACGGTGAATATTCGATCTTCTTCTTCTTCTTCATTCTTTCATAAATAATATCAACTGTATGATATAATATGGTTCTATTTTTAAAAACATACACCACATAGGTTCAGATTATTATAACGTGACACATTATATCACTCGACGATGGCGTGGATATGTTTCGTGAATAAGAAGAAGACGAAGAAGAAGAAGAAGAAGAAGAAGTGGTGCGAGGGTGGTGTTTCGGGGGCTAGAGTTGCATGTCTCGATGAAATAGAATAGAATAAAATAGAATAGAATAGAAAAATAAAAAATAAAAGTAAAGTATTCGAAAGAAGGAGAGAAGAAGAAGAAAAAGAAGAAGAGAGAAAGAAAGAAAAAAGGAGAAAAAAAAAAAACGTCTAAAAATACATCACACGTTGGTTTTTAGGGAATGGTACGAACCAACCCCTAATGATTTCCGGATCTCAAACAAATAAATATATCCTTTTTATTGTCTACCACGCGTGATCGTTCGCTATTTTAACGCGATACTTTAATACCGTGTACCTATATACTATTATACTGTCATCCTCCTTATGCATGGGTATAATAGCTATAATTCTTATTCTTGTCGTCGTGCCAAGGGGCTGAAATATAGAAGGATAGAGAGAGAGAGAGAGAGAGAGAGAGTTATATAGGCATAAGAATATATAAGAGAAATAAAAAAAGCTGGAAAAAATTCATCCCCGTGCAATTATTTAAATACACCAATTCCCGAAATTAGAGAAAAGAAAAAAAGAAAAAAGGGAAAAAAAAAGGCTGGGAAAGATAAGGGGTGGAGTAGGTATGTACATGGTGTCTATACACAGAGCCCGAGACAGGCGGAAGCAGTATAAATCGGGGATCAGATATTCCGGGGATTTTTCGAGCCGTAAAAATTCTCTAAAAGGCTTTTTCCGAGCCGACGGGCAGCAATGCAAACCCAAAAATCAAACGAACGTAGAGAGAGAGAGAGAGGAAGAACGCGGAGGGTGCAGAAGCCCTGGGCTTATAGCTTTTCCCGTTTCATCCCTGTGTGTGCAGTGCAGCACCGCGTCAGCGTGCGCTACGTTGCAAATGTCGAAAAATAAAAATGATAATAAAAATAATAAAAATAATAATAATCTACGTATCCATAGAAATAGAGAATGAAAAATCGAAAAATCGAAAAATGCAAAAAAAAAAAAAAGAAAGAAAGACATAAAAAAAAAAGGGGAGGAGAGGACCGATCGGGATCGGATAAAAGGATAGGGGTTACGTATGTGTACCGAATAGTATATCGGAGAATGGCGTGAATTAGTCCCGCCGGATCAGACCCTTCGATCGGTTCGTATAGTAATTTTAAATTTACGATCAAAAAGGGTGCGCGTTTGCCCTAATTATCCGCGTACCCCGAGAGCTAACCATGAGATTTATGTCACCTTAGATGACTCACGGACGTTGCGCCCTGATTTTTTCGATCAATATACAATCGAGGGCCATTTTTAAATTCAAACTCCGTATACGTATACCTATATATAATAAGTAGTATATAAAAAGGGAAAGAAGGGGAAAAACCATAACGATTTCTCTGTCGTTTAGAATCTCGATATTCAAAAATTAAAACGGATTTTCTTTTCTTTTTTTATTCCACAATTTATATATTATAGACGTCCGCTGGTTCTTTAAATCGTAAATTCAATATGATACTGCAGCTACTAGGGGATGGAAAATTTTTCTGTAGAAATTTAAACCCAATCGGTGAATTCGTTTATTTGCCAATTCGTCGATTGAAAATTAATTCACGTACCGTGCTAGGTTTAATGATAAATGATTTTCCCACATATATATATGTATTATATATTATATACATATGCTATTATATTCTATAGAAATAATGGAAATATGAAAGTTTGTCGAAAGAATAGAGAGAAGAGGCTTGGATCAAGCCAGAGCTCGCGCGTCGCGACGCCCTATACCAATAATACGAACAGAGATCCTCATCGATCAGTAGAAGAAAAAGTACAATGGGCGTATATTTCGATCTATAATACTATATCCGATTTTGTTTGAGATTCTGTCTATGATTACATATATATAGGTATATATATATATATATTCTAACAGCGTGAATTCGTGTGCTGCAGATTGTACTACTACTACCCCTCGATATATCTGGTTCTGGGCATAAAATATCCCCACTAATAACGAATGAAACCATAATGTCAATTTTTCTCTTATATCTTCTTTACACACATATCTGAGTATAATGGAGTAAAGTTCCGTGTGTTGGGTACGAGGATTTTATTGTAATCAAAAAATATGATTGATCAGTCATTGATCGTCTTGTATATTATATATATATCGTCGCGTCTGCACTGCGGGATATTAAAATGATATTTTTATAACAATAATGATAATAATAATAAGGGAGGGTGAAAATTCACGGGGGAAGCCAACCGCGTCATTTTAATACCTTAAGATTTCCGATGGCACTTTATATACTATATCCACGTGGTTTGGGAGGGGGGATTTTTTTTTTTTTTTACAAAGAGGAAAACTCCGAGCGAGAGAAAGAAGGTCTTGTCTGTTTAAAAGCGCCATTTGTTATAAAAAAAAACTCAATTTTTTTTCTTCCTCGCACATTTTTTTCTCGCTCTCTTTTTATAATATCTATCCGAAATTCAAACGACGTAGTCGCGCTTCTCGCTCAAATATTACGCCGGGGTTGTTGGTGTGCGGTGGAGGTTTCAGACAGAAAGAAAGAAAGAGAGATAGATAGATAGATAGATTGGGTAGCTGTACAGAGCAGTAGGGACTAATCTTAAAAGAAGGAAGAATAAGAATAAGAAGAAGACGAAGAAGAAGAAGAAGAAGAAGAAGAAGAAGAAGTCGCGGGAGGAGGACACTTTAATATTCTCAAGAGCATCTCCTCGAGCCCCGAACTCTCTCTCTATCTCTTGCATGGTGCGGTGGGTCTCTTCCTCCTTCCTCTTTACCCCCACGTCCAACGAAACCTTCGCATATGTCTGCAGCTTCGAATTTTAATAACTCCGGGAATGCTCAGAATCCAATAATGTCCTCTATTCTCCATACACGTACATACATACACATACACACATCCATATCCATCCATATCCATATCCATCCCATCCATCTATCTATACGTCTTCACGTTCATCATTCCCTATCTCCCTTCTTCGCTACGTGTGTTTAGGGATACACTACATGCGTATTACTCGCGTATATACGCGATGTAGGTATAAGTCAGAAATCTCATATTCCAGAATGACTGCGTGGGATTTAGATGCAGCGTTTTATGCCCAGGTTAAGGAGTTTTTTTTTTTTTTTTTCCCTACTCTTTCTCATGGTTACATATACTGCATACATATATACGTACACAGGCGTCTGTCTAGCTATACATCGATACGCGTGAAAATAGGGACACGCGGAAAATGTAAATCGGGGGAAAATAAAAAAGAAAAAAAGTAAAAAAAAAAAAAATAAGACGAAGAAGAAATAAGGTGGATAATCGAAGCAATCGGATAGTGGCAGACGGGCGCGGTGGTCTGCGAAATGAATTCCTCCCAAAGCGGAAAACGCCCACGAGCGTAGAAACCCGGTATGGGGCGGATTGGGACGGAACTCGAGTGCTCGAGGAATGATAACGGCGAACTAAGATTTGTGAATACATTAGAGCTCAGCCGCCTGCCCTCACCCTCGCCCTTTACTTTACTTTACTTTTACTTTAGCTTTAGCTTTCCTTTTCACTTCCATGAACGACTTTCTTAATCTTCGATAGACTCTAGCGGGAGAGACGAGATCAGTGCGGCGGAGTAAATTAATGTTTAACGAATGTTTTAGGGGTAATTATGATCGGTGCTAAAATTTTACTCCCGATTCATTTATGACCCCCCATCCTAAAGTTTTTGTACATGGATGAGGATTGCTCACTGGTCACTATGGTCTCGGGGACCCTGAGGCCTATGCATATGGGGTACCCTGATCCGTGAACATTAATATTAAATCTTCTCTCCTCCCGATCCCGATATACTATATACAGCACTTCGACGCTGGTGCCCCTGGAGCTGCTCGGGCATATGAGATCGTTTCGATAAGATTTTTATTGCCGTAGCTGAACGAAGAAGAATAAGAAGAAGAATAAGAAAAATAAGAAGAATATAAGGAGAAGAAGAAGAAGAAGCTCATCGCGCATTGCTAAATCCTTACGACCCTGTAAATAACTCACTTAGCTCGTACACCGGAGTGAAGTGACTTTCTTGCACTCTTCGAACCGACTGACTCAACCTCAGCAAAGAAGATCGATATATTCGAGGTAACGAGTCCAACTTTTTTTTTACTCTTATGTATACCTATATATTATATATATATAGGTGCTACAGTTTTCTGCGAAAAGTTCATTTTATATACATACCTATCCGTATATATAATTATATTAAATAAATAAATTTTATCATATAGGAATAGGTACAAATTTTACTGCACCTACACAGAAATAAAGGTTGGCGGTTTGCGGTCCAAAAATGAAGATCGAAATTTTCTCGGATCAAATCAAAAATTTTTCTCGAACCAAGGAAAATTTTGGAAAATTTTCCTTGGTTCGAGAAAAATTTTTGATTTGATCCGAGAAAATTTCGGTCTTCATTTTTGCACCACAAAAATTATCTTGAATCAAGAATAATTTTCTTGGCTCAAGTTAAGATTTTATTCTGTGTAGCTCTGCGAGGATACGAATTGAATGATGCGGACTCTTGGATAAAAATAATGAATAAATAAATAAATAAAAAAAAAAATACAGAATATATTCGGGGGTTTATAATCTCGTAGTCGGTGATAATTTTTAATCAGTGGTATAAACCCGCGGTTTCTTATATATTATACTGTCACTGAGATAAATTATATATATATATATATATATATATGTCTAACGGGTTGAAATATTTATAATATATCGAGTCTGAAATTATAAGGGAGAGTGAAATTCATTATGAATTATTCTATTTTCTCTCGAGGTCCGGAAATCGTATATGAATTTTAGCACCCATAAGGTGTCGTGTCGTCGCGACGCGGTTTATATATGTTACGGCGAGAAGACGCTAATTAATATCGTTAATCGAGGTACCCTACGCGAAGAGGTAACCGGGGGCCGGCGAATGACGTGGCGCAAACTCGTCGTTAATGGAGATTAGAGGCGCAGGTAGACCGTGAGCGAACGAACGAGTAACGTAGCTTGATTCAGGCTGCATATGGGCGCATCAAGAAGTATATATATACAATAATAGCGAACGATTCGAGCGAGTATACTGAGCGTACAAAGTTTGAAAAAAAAAAAAAAAAAAAAATTACCAAATTTTTTCTTCTTCTTCTTCTTCGGATAAGAAAATTTTGTGAAAAAATTTTACATTCTCCGAAGGTGAAGATGAAAATGAAGAAAAAAAAAAAAAATAGAGAAAGAAAATTCGTCGGCAAAAATCAGAATCTCGACAAAGTGTATACATTTTTATTCTCTTCACTTTCTCTTACTTCAAATTTTTTTGTTTTTTTGTTTTTTTTTAATTTTTTCGTTCTTGCTTCTTCTTCTTCTTCTACTTTTTTTTTTTTTTTTTTAATTTTTTTCAACGCGACTTAGATACTTTGCTACATAAAGAAGTTTTATAGCTATAGAAAGAGGAAAGATATCGGCGTGGGTGGGTGCAGAGCTGGACCACACATATATGTGTATATATATATATATATATAGTATACCTACATACCTACGTTTGTGTATAAAAGGGTAGGTGGTGGGTGGGTCGGTAGAAAACCGGGTGTGTTGCGGGGTGAAGGGTGACGCATTCCGGAGTCCATTCAGACGCGGCCATGCTCTAACCGGGTTGTCCGACATGTTCTCTCTTCTGTATTATAACAGGGGGGGGGGAAATCGACGAGGGGGTAAAGAATATAGACTGCAAGAATAATGAGAAAAGAAAAAAAAAAAAAAAAAAAAAAAATAGCTTTGAGCTTAATTGTTTCAATTTTGATTTTGATTGGGAACTACGAATGAATCGGGGAAAGATATGAGAATATGTATAATGAAAAGATTGCAGCTCTTCGCGGGTTCGTATAAGTATACTAAATTAATTCCCTCACCCTACTGATCGGGTATTAATGTGAATTAAAGGATCTCGAGGTGCGGGTAACGACTTGCCGCCGCATACCGCGGTAGTATATAGCTTGGCTCGAGGAAGAAGCGGTGAGAGGATTGAGCCGAGGCGAGGAGGAGTAAGAAGAGGAAGAACCGTGCGATGACGTGACACTCTTCGGGTTAAGTGGCGAAACGTGCGGGCAAAAAAGGTAACGAAAAAGCCCAAAACGAAACAGAGGCTCACCAGCGGCTAAAACAAAGGACCCGCCAGCTAGCAAGCAGCCGGAGGTATGGAGGTGTGACGAAATGCCGCGTCGAGCCCAGCAAGGAACTACTGGCTAGCTAGCTTATAGCTCCGAGTCCTTCGAGAAATTAATTCCCCTCAAGCATATTAACGCAGAGTAGGTATAGCTGCGCGCGATGCCATGCAGGGGGTTTAATTTAAATTTGAAATTCACTTCTTCATCTCATTTTTTTTTTTTTTTTTTTTTTTTGATACAGGAGATAACCCGGTCTTTATTTAGCCGATATAATCGTTTGCTATTCAGAAATTCGATATATATATTATAGAAACGATAGAGAAGAGGAATTAATGCGGAGGAGGTAGTTTCTTCGCGTTGACCCGTCACTCTTTATCGTCCAGACTATATAACGGAGGGGGAAATCGCCCGGTTGGAGGCGGTGATCGACCGATGGTGGTGGTTGAAATGTGCGCCTTGTATTCTCGATAACGAGGTACCGATATGCAATTGCAGTGCTATTTTGTATCGAATAAACTTTACTTCTCTTCTCTTCTCTTCTCTTCTTCTTTCTTATATTCTTTACCCTGAAAGCTATAGTAGTGCAACGAAAGCCACAGCCATAGCGATAGCCATAGCCATAGCCATAGCCATAGCCACAGCAGCACGTCTGCGACTCTTGGTTCGTTCCTGAATTATATTACGGTCAATGTCCCCTCTGCCACTCTTTATATACCGAGGTCAAACGACCGGATTACGAAAACATGACCGTAGTAGCTCGTTGACTAAGCTCTATGGTGTTCGAATATTGAAATGATCGCGTAATACCTCAGAGTTTTGATACGCTGTTAGAAAATTGGAGAGCAAAAGAAAGAAAGAAAGAAGAAAAAAAAAAAAGAAAAAGCAGGGAAACAGGGAATTATAGATACTGGTAATATTGCGGTAGGTAGGTTATATAGGCGAGGCGATGTATGATGTAGACAGTGGTAGCCGTCGCGACGCGGACTCGAGGCGGCAGTGCGGTCGTCTTATATATATTTTACGGAAGGGTCGCTACCCGGCAATCAGCGAGCATTGAGGGGAAAGATTATATTAGTAATAAGCTATTGATATTTCATGGCTCGCGTAAACGCGGACGACCACTACCCCCTGCACACCCCCCATCCCACCCCATAAGATACATACGTATACTAGAGGTAGCTGGCTAGGTACACCTATAAACCCCCCCGAGTATTCCCACGGGGCACCAATCAAGGCGAAAAATAATTTTTCCCAACCCCGCGAGGCACTGTGCGCAACCTTCTTCTTCTTCTACGTATATATGCGATTAACTTGATCAATGCCTGTGGGCATATACGGGACGAAAGAGAGAGAACGGAAAATCAAGACGAAATTTTATCAGGCAAAAATTCGTGGCTGTAATAGTTTTCGAACGGTAGCTATAGTCGGAGTTGACCAATCGCTGCATGGGAGCGAGAGAGGCGCACCTAGCGGTGGCGTCCTGCGGCTGAACGACCGTTAATGGAATTCAAATTTCGCGTCTATTTAACTCGATAACCGTAAGACCGGCGAGTTTTTCGTTTCGGCAATAATTTAGTTCAGTTTTTTTTTTTAAGTGAATAAAAGCTTGACTCGTAAATGTAACGAGATTCGGAAGGATATTTTCACTTTCCTATACAGAAAAAAAAAAAAAAAAAGTTTTAGACAACGAGTTTGATTGGGGTCGGAGTTCCTTCTTCATGGAGGGGCTACGACGGTGTATAAAACGGGGGTGAAAAAGTAATCGAAATAAATCTAACGGCTCGCGGATGAACAAGCTGCGCGCCAGGATAGAACCAAGGAAGTAAGTAAGGAATGATAGAAATAAGGGAAGGAGAGCATCCAACTCTTGCATGTCAAGCGGCAGTTTTTAAAACTCTGGATAGAATGAAAGAAAGAATGAAAGAATGAAAGAATGAGAGAAAACTCGTCAAGCAGGGATGATTGCTGTCCGTATAGAGTTATAGACTAGGAGGAAAAATAGAATGGGAAAGAATATAAGGATAAGAAGAAGAAGAAGAAGAAGAAGAATAGGAAGGAAGCACAGAACACGATGCGGAATCTAGTCAGACATCTACAAGACGGAAAAACGCCGAGATTATCCAACCTGCGATATTAACGCTTCTGTTAGAATTCGTTCCCTGCGCGTTTTTCAAACGCGATTCCCGGGTCTCTGGCTGTGTATACATGGAAGGAAGCGAGGAGTCGCGGCTTGGGGGTAGCGCAGCACCGCCTATATGAGCTAATTTCAAATTCATTCCCGCTCCACGTCGCACCCTTACCCCCCATCCCCCCTGCCCCCCTCTCTGGTCGGAGGAAGAAAAAATCTCATTTTCTTTGCCCTAAGGGCCTCGCTCCTACCCCTCGCGCACACACCTACTATACTACGCAATATTTGGCTAAGGAAATTCAGAAAAGTTTACACACGAACTACGCGCGTAGCGCGCTTCAGGGGTGCGGGTCGAGTTGCCTTAGTCAATTTTCTCTCCCTGCCGTATCTTTAGAGACGCCCTTCGTCCCGCGTACCTCGTCCCTTAGTTTCTTCTTTCCACCCCCTGTCTAAATAATATCTCACAACGTTGCCCTGCACGTACGTGGCGTAGGTATATACCTATCCACGTGTGAGTTTAGTCGAGTGTTCTTCTTTCTCTATACCGATATACTCATATAGGCTGGATGGTGGCTGCAGGGCGAGTTTAACCGCGGTTTATGAAACCGTTACTCATTTTTTTTTCCTTTTTTTTTTTTACATCCCTTATTTTCATCTCAAACCTCCGCGATATACATTTTTGTTCTATATTTTCAAAGAAAAGAAAAATTCCGCGAAACTCTGATAATTATTCTTCTACAATGTTATTATAGGATTTCCCTTCTCTTCCCTTTTCCCCCCTCTTCTCCAACGAACCGGGAATTTCCTGGGGTAAGGA
The DNA here is from genome assembly GCA_943736025.1 of Tenthredo mesomela. Classification (NCBI taxonomy): domain Eukaryota; kingdom Metazoa; phylum Arthropoda; class Insecta; order Hymenoptera; family Tenthredinidae; genus Tenthredo; species Tenthredo mesomela. The sequence continues at coordinate 839,620 of OX031017.1, forward strand.
TAACGAGAGACAGAAAAAAAAAAAAAAAAAAAAAAAATAGTTCAATTATTACGCCATTAGGGCGACATGTGTCCAAATTTAATTTCAACTTCCGCGTGTCGTATAGCTAACGATTGAAAATGAAAATGAAAATGAAAATGAAATTTATACATGATGGAGTAATAATTATTAAATTCGACCCCGCGACCTTGCGTATGGACGACCGCGTTGTTTGGTGCAACCATATACACCCATACCCACGACCGCGCCCTTCTGTGTGACCCAGCCCAAAAATCCTCGCGCCGTCTCGTTATCTCGAACAGATAGGCGCTCCCATCCTCCACCTCAACCTCCACTTCCACTTCCACTTCCACTTCCACTTCCACTTCCAACTCGAGCCCGAACTCGAACTCGAACTCCCATACTCTTTTCGCTTCTCGCGTTCGCGACCCCTCCTTAGGTCGCGTCCATATACATAGTGCGAAGGAAGAGGTTTGAGGTAGGAAAAAGGAATGAGGTGGAGGCCTCCCCAGCAAAGAAACACCATTATCACCGGAATCCTTATTTATAGGGAATCGATCGCGACCGACGTATTCAAATCCCAAAGCTTTTTCTCGTAGCGTAGGTACTGGTGCAGCCCGTGTCCTGGCTATATAACCATTCCGACCTAACTCGACCCGGGAATTTTCGCTTCTTTTCGTCTCTCCACCTCCTCCACCTCCTCCTCATCCTCCTCCTTCTCTTATTCTTCACTGAACCAAGAGATGGAGAAAGAGAGAGAGAGAGAGAGAGAGAGGAGAGGAGAGAATAAGGTTCGAACGAGATCCCAACCCCTAAGAAAAGTCGTCGCCCGAATCTCGAAGTGTATTCGACCCCCGCGTTTAATTTATGTCAACAATCGGCTCCGGGATCGAAACTCGGTTCTCTCTCTCTCTCTCTTCTCTCTTCTCACTTTTTTACTCTTCTCACCGGTCTCCTTTGCAAAGAGAATTCTATATATATATATTCGTCTCCTATTCCTGGATAGCTATACCAATGTCTGCATCAAGAATAATCGTAGTTTTAAGCTTCTGGTCTCGCGGTCTTGCACTATCAGGCCTCGTTCTTATACCGTTCTTGCGGTAACGATAAGAAGAGACAGAAATGGAAATTGAAATGTAAATATTATTAAACTGTGTTTTGACTACGTATGGACGATCATGCATACGTATAAGGCTACTCGGGGCCAGAACTCGGACTTATTTGAAATTTAAACTGCGCACAGTGTTCTCCTCTCTCTCTTTTTCTCTCCTCTTCTCTTCTCTTCTCGGCGCGTTGTATATTTCAAATAATTTATATACCAGCTGTGGATTCTGTCCTGAAGTCGGAAGGGGGATAAAGGGGAGGAAGTTATTCGGTCAGTTTGGTCGACGATCGCGTCGGTCCCACTGTCCATCCATCCATCCATCTATCCAGACGTTTGTACGTCTCAGAGATTCTCGCTTCTACCGCCTCCTCCTCCTCTTCCTCCTCCACCTCCTCGAACTCCTTCTTCTTCGCTTCCTTCGTTGGTTCAGTATTCAGAAGACGATCCTCGTCACTAACTCCTGCTTACAACCTATCCCCGTCTCTCTCATTCTCCCTTTAAGAGAGTTTCTCTCTCATTTTATACATTTTTATTTATCTTTTTTACCTTTTTGCTTTCTATTTTTCTTCTCTTCTGCGCCTACTACCTACTCCGCCACCGCACAACATTGCTGCATACATTCTACGACCGTGCCAGACTCGTAAAGTGTGGCGTACCTCGGCTGCTGCTCCTGTGCTCTTATACCTCTTCCAGCCTCTACTACCTACCTTTGCTTTGTTGCTATTTTTCATACCGAATAAGAGGGACGCGAACGAACGAACAAGAAGAAAAATAAATATCAGAATTGCTACCGCGAGCCAACTAAATATAGACAAGAATTCCTATCTCTAAATTTCTTTCTCTAACAGCATACAAACTTGACACGAATTTTTATTTTCCCTTACAAACGTATATATAGGCATAAATACAGGAAAATATGATCCTTGTATATAAGCGCCTGCGCCGCCAGTTTAACGATGACTCAGAATTTCCTAGGGCATTAGTAATGATAATTCGGTCGGGGGCTGGGCGGGCCGATTAGTAATCAATACCTCTAGTGATACCTCCCCTATTTTTAGATATAACCTGCATTAACCATCGACCCATCAGGCCTGGTGTAGAAGCGAAATGAATTGAAATAAAAAATGGTAGGTTGAGATTCGTAAAACTGGTCTCATAATCATCTGCAGGATAAGATGAAGAAGAAAAATACAAGGTTTCTCTGTACTAATAAAGAATTCAGTGGTCGAGGCGAATAAAAAAAGCATACGGGGGTGTCGGACGGTGCTTAGTGCACCCAGGAGGCGCCAGGACGCACGGGACACCGAGACCGAGAGGCATACCGAGCAGGCATTACTTGATTGTATTCTTTTGCCCCAGCAGAAGAAGAAGAAGAAGAAGGAAAAGGAGAAGGCGGCGGCACGCAACGCAAACTGAAACGCAACCAGATGACCTGGAATGCTAAAGTAGCGGCAGAAAACCGCCTAGCTAAGGTTCTCTGTACCTTATATACGAGATTGGCCACCTGGGACAGAGCCGGGGTCACGCGTACCCGCGTCGACTGCTGTTGGAATTGTGATCGTGGTGGTGGTGCACGTATCTAATGACAAATTTTCTCCTACGTGACTTAGGCGGTTGGTAAATAGGATAAAGAAAAAAAAAAAAAAAAATGTTTTCCCATTTTTTTTTTTTTTTTTTTTTTGTTTATAAGATTTATGGACGTATACGTAGAAAATCGGGTATGGATCGAAACAAGAAGAAGAAGAAGAAGAAGAAGAAGAAGAAGAGGAAGAAGAAGAAAAATAGTTAGGGACCAATTACTAATATCGTATTCACACTTTCGTACGAACAATTATCGTCTCGGTGCTCGTCTCTCGTGTATTGCGGCAGAGCCGCGTAGCAGAGGAAGAAGAAGCCATTAGCCCGGAGTTGTGTAATTAAAGGATTAACGCCAGTTGTGATTAGTTAAATAAATTAAGGACAGCCAGAGCCACAGCTATAGCCATAGTCATATATACGTGCTGGCGGGTTAAACTTGGTAAGTATAAGAAACGTTAAGTGGTCCCGAAACCGAAACCGAGACCGGGACCCTCTTCTTCCTCTTCCTTACCACTCCCCCTGTAATTAGAGGCGTGCATAATTAAGAACGTTGATTGTTGACACCAAACGTTAGCGGCAGTGGCGGCGGCGGCAGTAGCGAGGACTGTTTTCTTCTTCCTCTTCTTCTTCTTCTTCTTTTTATTATTATTATTATTATTATTATTATTCTTCTTCTTTCTCATCCACCTCTTATTATATTATTCTTCATCTTCTTCTTACGCTCTCAAACTTGTATGCTGATGGTAATAAGTTTCTTCTAGGGCGCGTCTCAATTAGAACCTCTGATATTTACGCTGCCGTTTAACGAACCGTTAATTTATTCCGGAGCTTCTTGTTTATTAATTATTATTCAACCGAGATACTGCTTGATGCTACGCGTTTCACAACTCCGAAGCGATGATGAAGGAGAACGAGAATAAGACTTACACTAGTATAATATGCAACGTATAACAACTATGGCGTGATCATGCCATAATGTGTCGTCAAATCATTCGAGAAAAATCTATATTTCTAAATCGATCCAGATTCCTATTCGGGATAAAAAAAAAATGTATTGGGATTTGTTCTTGCATCACTTAATTAAAATTTAACAATTTTTTTTTTTCTCCACCTATTATACTCGTACAGAAATTCTTCGAGGAATATATAGAGAAATGGTCTTAGCCAGATATAAGTTATGTATTATATATAAAGGGAATGAAATCACGATCGCACGAATAAGATGTATTTATCTCAAGTTTATTGATTAGGGGATGAAGCAAACAGGGGTGAAAATATCGCTACGAGGTCTCTTATCCCTATATTTCGTATGAATTCGTATGATGCAGGTTAAATGAACAGCGAATCACTGCACTGTGTCATTCATAAACTAATATGATTACCGGTTGAAGAAAAAATAAAAAAAAAAAGTAAGAAATTTGAGTAAAAGTTTGCGTTTCGTAAAGAAGTGTTAATGTCCTCGGAATGGGAAAGGGAGGAGAGAGAGAAAAAGAGAAAGAGAGAGAGAGAGAGGTAGAAGGTGTCGGGTTCTAAAGTAACGTCTTAACTTTGTATAATTGAGTAAAGATGAAGATGAACGATGCTGTTTCGTTGAGATTAATACGTTAGATAAGAGTTGAAGTGGTAAAACGGGGGAAGACGAGATGTTGATTAATCCAAGAGAATCACAAATATTCATCCATATATTAAAAAAAAAAAAAAAGCTCAACGAATTTGAAGAGTGAAAGAATAGAAGGATAAATAAATCCGGAGTTCTGCCCACCTGGCCGGTTCTATCAGTGGCCGAAGAGAAACTCGATTAAGCAGAGTATAAGAAGAAGAGGAAGAAGAAGAAGGTTGACTTCCCGAGTAAAGGGCGCGGTTCAGTATAAACGCCGAAGAATCTTTAGCCCGCGGTACCAACATGTACATACATCTACATACCTACATGTTACGTACATTTACGTACGTACAGGAGAGAGGGGGGTACGTATATCTATATATACGTACGTACCACGTGTAAGTGGTTATTTATTGTTATGGCCTGGTGTGGTCCCGGCATATGCATGCATCGTTCTTCTAGGGAGGTAGAGAAGCGAGATAGAAATAGTATAAGAAAAAAAAAAAAATAAAATAAAGAACGCCTTAGCGCGTGTGGGTGCTTGGTAGTAGGTACGGGGGTCCGACGGGGTCCCATATATATGCCCACAATTTCCGCGGCTCTAAACCGAGGCCTAACCCTAACCTAACCCTAACCTCATCGGACACCCTGTATACCCACGCCCTGCTGTGTGTCCGACACCTACCCATTCGACGCCCATTCCACCGCCTAAAGGCTAAAGGCTTTTGCTCTCTCTCGGTCCTATTGCGGTCTTGCATGGGGTCTTGGGACCCATGGGTCTTGGTTCGTTTGCTATGACCCAAGGTATTTAACCGATACGATACGACACAACAAATCGACATTGGATTCAGTTTACTCTGAGAAGGGGGAGTTGAACGTCTTTATTATGTACTTTTCGGCTCTGATCCGAAGAGCGGTTCTCTTAATTCCAGAGAATACCAAAAGAGAGACGAAAAGAGACAAGGAAATGAGAGAAAGGAGGATTTAGGTCGGATCTCGCTAAGGGGGGGACACGTGCCCGCGAAGATTCTACGGATAGGAATCCCGCAAGGAAGGACCCCTCGCGGCAATAACTCCTTTCGACTTATTGCGAGTGATCGCGGGCGAGAGCGGTCGAGTATAGCGAACGACGAACCCTGCCTGGGTCCCAGTACTGCCAGCAGAATGAGAGAAAGATGTATTTTTACGAGTCGAACTGAACTGTATGAGGTTACGCTCTTCTCTTCTCTTCTCTCCTCTTCACCTCGCATCTTGCACCTCGCACCTCGCTGCACTCTTCTTCTTCTTCTTCGGCTTCGACTCCTCGAGCTCCAGAGAAGATAATTTACAGCCCTCGACTCGACTCGACTCGATTCACTCGCTCCCTCGCTCGCTCGCGCGAGTTCCACGCGAGAGAAACGAAACGAACAACTATTCTATACCTCGACGCTTTAAGACTCAGACTCCTGCAGCACCAGGCCACTATACGGGTTTAATAGTGTCTGACTGTCTGTCTGACTGTCCGTCTGTCTGTCTGTCTCTCCGTCTGGCCAGGTAGAGCTGCTTCAAACGTACATAGAGTTAGGTAGGTAGGTAGGTAGGTAGGTAGGTACACAGGGTATGCTTTCCACTGCAGAAAGACCGCGAAGAGAGAGAGAGAGTGAGATAAAGAAAGAGAGAGATCTTTGGCTTGTTTTCAGGCTTATCTACGTGTGTGGGTTGTTGGTCCGTCGGTTTATGCGAGTCTGGAACTGAACTGAACTGAACTGAACGGGACGAGACTGACCAGTAACCAGTATCGCGCCTTTCCTTCATTCTTTCTTTCTTTCTTTCTTTCGTTATTTCTTTCTTTCTTTATTTCTTCCTTGGTTTATTCCTCGGCCCGCGTTGTGTTGGTTCAACCTTGTTCTCTCACCTCGCGGAAGAAGTTTACAAGTTTACGAGTCTGCATCGCTCGCACGAGGATTTGTCTCGAGTTTAACGCCATTCGCAGTGCTACTACACTACTACTACTACTACTACTACTACTACTACTACTTTCCCTCGTATAACGCGTTCGCCACCGTCTGACTTTGACCCAGTTTTATTTCTGGGTTAAGATTAGGATTTCAGGAAGGAATCCTATTCCTTTCCTTTCTTTCTTTAGAAAATGTAACAATATCTTTATATGGGTAAGTTTCCTGCGCAGATGAGCCGAAAGTTAGAAGTGAGGTGATTTTCGAAACGGTTGGCAAAGTTAACTAGAGCGGATTCGCGAAATTATTTGATCCTGACAAAAACCGGCTCCTTGACAACGACAACGGAGAGGCGCAGCTAGAGCTTGACCAGAAACGTAGTAAAAAGGTCGCCGTAGTAGCCGATGAGGATTCTCCGCCGGTGGCGAGTCCCAGACAGCTTGGGGTCGACGTGTTGCGTGCCACCAGACGCCGGAAAGATTGGCCAAATCGTTGAAGACCGAAGAAGACGAATACGAATACGAATACGAAGACGAAGACGAGAACGAAAACGAAAGGACGAAGAAGTGAAGAAGAAGAAGAAGAAGAAGAAGAAGAAGAGGAGGGCGTAGGGAAAAGTTACGAGCTGGAGATGCTCGGGTTTCTTTATTTTTACTCTCGCGCCCCCGGAGCCTCGGTGAGGCCCTATGCAGCCTGTTTATTGTATTTATTTTAACTGCAAACACGCCTACGTCTATATGCATTTAAAATATAGCACAGTTGGGCTCTAGTTTATGAAGGGTCAGGTCGTGCCTCTCCTCGCGAACGAAGAACCGAAGAGAAGAAGAAGAAGAAGAAGAAGAAGAAGAAGGAGATGAGACTGAGAGAGGCCCTCGGGCCTTGGGGTCCCATGACCGCCTTGTGGTGGGGGTATATGGGAGTTTGAGGGACTAACAAGACTCAGTTGAGTTAATAAGAGGCATAGATCACAGCCAGTGTGTACTAAACGTTCGAAATACAAGTTTCAAGATAAACACCGCGTAAATCAAAATAATTAGTCCCGAACTTGAGACCGAGAATTTATACATATATGCATATGCACGATACAAAGACAAAGACAGAGAGATTTTTTTCTCCCTAACCGAACTCGAGCCTTTCGCGCTATAGATGTTATTAATTACTCATTAATAATAAATTCGTTCTTTAAGATTCATTTTTTTTTTTTTTTTTTTTTTCTTTCTTTTCTTCTTTTTATTATTTACCACCGAGAAATGCCCCTGCGGTCTCTCTTATATTAATTATTCACGAGTAGCGATCACCTTCCAAAGGATATACACGTAGGTATATTATATACATCTAATAAATACATGGCGACAATAAACAACCGTTAAAAATAAAGAACTTTCAAATTATACCATATTAACGAATGAGAGAGTCAGAGAAACAGAAAGAGAGAGACATACACAGAAAAAGAAGAAAAAAAAAACGTAAAACTATATTATTCACGTTGCCTCGTCGTCGTCGTCGTCGTCGTCGTCGTCGTCTCGCTTCGATGATTAAATTTTATCAAATATATATACACACCTGTATTATAGGTACAGGTACTAGCCATAGATCTAGTCTTATTTCACAGATTTCTAAACGCCTTCTGGTATATAAACCGTAATTAGTTATTGATTAGTTTTTGCACCTTGTATTTCATATCCACGGATTAGACATTCGCGGTCGAACATTCGACAGCCGAATAATGAGAAATTGTATAAAAACTTAGCGATACGTTCTCCATCGTTTTTGTTTTCGTTTTTTTTTTTTTTTTTTTTTTTTCTTTTTTTCTTTTTTCCTTCTCTACTTTCAAACTATACTATAGTGATCAGATTTTGTTATAAAATTCGATCCAGAATTTGAAGAAAAAGAAAAATAAGAAGAAGAAGAAGAAGAAGTTTTTCATCGATACACCAACGATTTAATAACCAATCTATCGTACATCGGTTTATAACGAACGCATGCAAGAGACAGTGTCTCTGCACCTATAGGTGTATATATATACCTACCTAGGACCTCGGACTCGCTAGTTGAACGGGTACGATGACAAATGAGTTAAGAAGAGCCTAACTAGAAGATAATAGAGCGCCATCTGTGCACCAGGTAGAAACCCGCCGACAGGATGTCAAAATGACTTCGCTACCATATACCAGTCTCGGAAAATAATGCGAACTAAATTGATAATATGCGCCTGGCGGATGCGGCGGCGATAATTATTTACTTTTTTTTTGGTTTTTTTTTTCTGATAATATCATTACGCGCGTTATTATATCTATCATCATTATATTTAATTCGGAAGGAATCCCTCTCTCTCTCTCTCTCTCTCATTCTTCCTCTCGTTCAGGAGAAAAGAAAAGGAAACAAAAAAAAAAAAAAAAAAAAGGAAAAGAAAAAAATCTCTAAAATTCTAAAATTCTATAAATGGAATGAAATGAAAAGCCTAGCTAGGTAGCCCGCGACTCCTATACTATACACTTCACCCATGGAGTAGAGATACATCAAGATTGGGCTGACGGTTGACTCCTCGGCACGGCCGCGCGACGGCCGTACTCACGGCGGGGGGCCTGTAAAAACTGGATCCTCACGTCGCCTCGCTATCTTCCAAAGGGAACCGTCCCTCCTTTCCCCTCTGTATCTTCTTCTCTTCCAAGGAGCGAAAGTTTCCCATACGATATATTCCGAACCGTGATGAAAGAATGGATTTCTGATCGCGGTTTAATAAATATTGCAAAAAAAAAGAAGAGAAAAAAAAAAATAAGATGAAGAAGAATCGCAATTTTTGTTCATCGGCGTATTATAGCAACAGAGTTCTATAAATTCTAATAGAGACGATCGCATGCAGGACGAGGTATAAGGTATATGGGATGGGATGGTTTGATGTGAGGCGAAAACCCCGCGCACCCTCGCACAAGCATATATATAACATTGTTCAAAGATATTCTAAGGACATAGAAAAATCCGGGTTTCGTGGGCGCGCACCTGGTCCTATAGTCGAGGTCGGGGCGGCATTAGGCCGGATAGACGGGTAGAGTAGAGTCTAGGTACCTTTTAGGGTGTAGGAATTATACCAACACGTGAGTTAGAGAGGCGAAGGTGGATGTGGATGTGGAGGAGGTGGGTAAATCTTTCCTAGGTATATAGTAGACGTATTTTTCACCATTATACTCCTGCGAGAAAGAGAGAAAAAGAAAGAGAGAGAGAGAGAGAGAGAGAGAGAAGGGAATATAAAGAGCGAGAGGGAAAGAAAAGGCGATCTAAAGACGGAGTTTACCACCCTGGACCCCCACGCTACCCATAACCAAACGGAAACATAAATGACAAAGCAGTTTCTCGAACGAAATGACAAAGAATTTCGATTCTGAGATTACCTGGCTGCTGTTGCTCCTGCTGGTGCTGGGGACTGGGACTGGGACTGAAACTGGGACCGGGACTTGGGACTGGGCCCCGTCAGGCCTCGAGTTTACGAGTTAAATTACAACGAAGAAAAGAATTTTATTCGAAAGACCCTGGGCGCAGGGATCACTACGCCTCTCTAGGTGTCTGATAACTTTTCTCCTCTCTTTATATATTATTATTACCTACGCATAGCACCAGAATCGGCTATACATTTTTACCAATCACCCGACCCACTACATCTCTCTCTCTCTCTCTCTCTCTCTCTCTATTTTTCCTTCTTTCTCTTCTCTCCTCTAATATATACCTGACATAGGGTAAATCTAAACCAACGTATAATAGTATGTTATACGAAATTGAAAAATGAGAAAAGAACTTTTTCAAGATTTCTATATGCATATACAATTCCTTCCTCTAGATCCGAGACTCGTCTTCGATCACGCATTGTAGATCGTTTTTTTTTTTTTTCTCAACAAAATCAAAGGGAGATAACGATTTTTTCATTACATCAGATTATACAGGCTAGAAGCGTGCGAGTGCAAAGCGAAACTATACTTTGGTCCAGTGTATCGCCTCTCTGAGACTGAGAGATCTGTCCCTAGCTGCGAATCAGGAACTGACGAGCCTTGACTCCTCTCTCTCTCTCTCTCTCTCTCTCTCTCTCTCTCGATCTTTCTCGCTCTAAATGTCGTCGCGAACGAGAAGAAGAAGAAGAAGAAGAAGAAGAATAAGAGGAAGAGGAATAAGAGGAGGAAGAGAATGAGAAGAAGAAGGAGTCGTAGGAGGAGAGAGGTAAAGGAGGTACTCCCGACACCGCGACTTCGCGAGTCTCGCGAGCCAATCCGCGGTACGACTCGTCTTCCTCCTCCTTTTCCCTCTCTCAATCCCTTACTTAGGCGACGACGCCTCCGACGCCGACTTATACTCCGGCGAGCTATACTAACGTCGTACCTGCACGTTGCGCGTTATGCTGCAGGACGTTGTGTATGTATGTAGGTACTTGTGTACACGGGAGGAATCTTTAGCTGGTTTGAGTTTGTGCGTGAATTTATACCTTTTACACATGTGTTAACCCCGCATCGACGTTTCGTATAGTATATCTATCTACCCGGGTACGAACGAACGAACTAACGTACAATGCCACGGCTTCTCTCATCTCGTCTCTCCTTCCTCTCTTTCTCTTCTCTTTCGAGGACGCCTATTCTCCTCTCGCTGGTCCAATGTGACGCGAAAGATTTAGTGCCGACGAGTATCACGGACGCCTGTCTTCGCCCGGTACGGGACTCGCAGCTTTGCTCCTGCTGCATGCTCCACGCTGGACCCCGAGCTACTCCTGTCCTGTCTCGCCGCTTAATATTATTAGGCATTCGCTTTGCGCTTTTTGCACACTTACTACAAGCGGTTTAAGGTTTGCGAGCTCGCCTCTCTTCTACAATTCGCGATTCGCGATTCGCTTCGCTTCTCGCAGTTTCGTGAAATAAAACAAATTATATTTTATTTTTATATCTAAATTCTATAATCTATTACATATATGTATCCAACTATATGCGTATATATATATACATAGATATAGTTGGTATATATATATAAGAAAGAAGAAAAAAAATATATATATCGTTGAAGGGTATGGGCTAAGATTTCTCATTTATTCTTAATAAGTTGGTGGCTGCTCGAGAGAGCCTGAGAGCTGCCTACTCGCTCCTGGTTAGTCATACATTTATATAGAGTTTGATATAACCAGGGGTTGGTCTAGAAGCTATACAGCAGCAGCGAAGAGAGATCCGTATCTCCTGGTTATTAATGTATGTCTGCGCCCCCTACCCCCTGTACTTTTCCTTTTCCCTCCCCCCTTCATCCCCCAACCCCAATACCCCGTACAATCTCACCCCCGCCCCCATTTTTATCCCCCAAACCACGCAAGAAAACGAAGAAGTGGATATGGTTTGCCAAGAAGCGCGGAAAATCTGAAATTACGTGAAAACATCTCAGAACGATCGCGGTTCTCAAACTTATATACCTTTACTAAGACGTAGTAGTGTTTTTCTTTTTTTTCATTTTAATATTTATTTGATAAAAATTGATGATATATACGACCCTGATGAACGATTTAATGATTCAATGATTATCTGTTCTTGTTTCTTCATTTGATTTTTCAGTCTTTATTATTATATATCCTACCTACTTCATCCCTTGTATATTTTAATGCGATTTTTCTCTCACACACGCAGCACCCTACCGTACAATACAATACAATACCCTACCGTTTATTATAGATATGTGGATAAATATGTTCGATATTAGTTGAGTATCGCTGGTTTATATACGCGGGTTCTATATACTCGCGGGCTAAGAATGAGTCTGTATTGATCACACTTGAGAAGCCTCCGCACCACTTCTCTAACCCTCCACCTTCTCCACCTCCTTACTGCCCCCCATATACTCCTCATCCTCCTCTCTACACCCTCGAGATATGAATTCCTAATACGCAACCGGCTCGAAACGCTATATATATATACCTACTATGATGTTGGAAAAAACTGTACTGTATAACGCGAGTTCTCGCGTATCGGCCTACTAGTATAGAATCCCCCGAATCCCGATATCCACCAGACTCGTTATACGAACGCAGACTCTCTAGTTCCAATTCTTATACTGGCGATCGTCCAGAGCAATCGAGGTTTTGCTTTATAATTACTTATGAATTTTTTTTTTTTTTAACCCTTTTTAGCAACAAATTGAGAAAGAAAGACAGAGATATGATAAAATATATATAAATATTATATCTAGACGTATATAGAGACAAGCGACGCAGCAATTTTGTCTGAGGCTTTTGCAGCAGCCAGGTATAATCGGGCACAAGCAAATTAGCCGAATAATTACAGACGAGGGGTCGTCTCAAGCCCGTGCACAGCTCTGCGGCCCCGGAGACAACGCGCGCTGAGAGAGAGAGAGAGACGAACCTTTACTACTTCTTCTTCTTCTTCTTCTTGCCGCAGAAACAATAATTTCAACGACGAATCGTTATTATACCTACCTACCTACCTACTATTCTCTCAACAGTTATTATAACCGAGTTAAGGGGATAGAGAACCAGCTCGTGTATAAGGTAACGCTAAGATTCGGCGAACCGCGAACGAGCGAGAAAATTTCAACTAGAAGTTCTGTATATATGAATGTTTTTTTTTGTCATCAACAGTTTTGTCTTTTTATACTGTAATTAACGAATAATTATTACATCGTGTCTTTCCATCAAAGAAGTAAAGAGAAAGAGAAAGAGAAAGAGAGAGATGGAGAAAGAGATGAGAGTAATTTACTTGTTTCCTATTCTCACCGCTCACTTTTCTATCTCATATACTGAACTGAACTGAACTGTTGGGTTATAGCTGCGGGTATACCCACTTCTATAGCAAGGCTATTTTGTAATTTTCGTGGCTCAGTCACGCAGCGTGAATCTGGTGTGACTAACAATATTTAGGGCATACGAAGCATGTCTATCCTCTTCTTCCTATTGCTATACCTTCTTTAAGGTATAACCAAAAGCTCGAACTAAATCGAGTGAAATATATATCGTGATAGGATTCGATGAGGAGGATGTGATCTTATTATTATTATAAGAGTGACCAGAATTTATAATATCTATTTTTCTAATCCTTATATATACTCGTTTTTGTTTTAGTTTAAGGAAAGAGGAACATAAGAATATAAGAATAAGGTATAAGGGAACAGGAGGAGGAGGACACGAGCGAACGCGGTGGCGCGGTCGCATAGCACGCAGGTTGGCTCCTCTCCTCGGTAATGCCTACCGGATAGGTAATGACGTTGTTTAATGTTTAATCATAGCCGGGCTGCTGCGCAAGTACGCGGAGTATAATCAGAGTATAATTCAAGACAACAACTTGAACGAACGAACGAACCGTCGAGGAAGAGAAGACTAAGAAGAAGACGAGACGAGAAGAGCAGAACTCTGCGGTCGACGCCGACTCGACCCTTTTATACTTCGCAAACCCGAGTAGCCTCCCGCAACCGTAAGTCTACTACGTGTACCTCTTTACTATCGCATCCTCATTTTATACCAGAGTCGTTTTTTTTTTTTTTTTTTTTTTTGCTCATTTTTATACTTAACGTATGAGTATTAAAATATTTAGGTAAGCCTGCGCTGCGCTGCGCAGACTGTTGAGCTTTACGCAAGAGACCAAACGAAGAAGAAGAAGAAGAAGAAGATGAAGAAGATGAAGAAGATGAAGATGAAGATTTGTGAAAACTTTTGCTATACGTCGAGAGATCGTAATATAAAGATGGTGAGGAATAAGTTGACGCGAACGAGTTAGTTTGGACACGGTATAGAATAATGTAGCACATTATAGCCGGGTATTAGAGTGGCCAGTAGCCGACTGGTCAGTTTTTTGCCGGATTCCTGTAGCGCCTTCAACAAACACGACGAGGGGAAGCGGCGAGCTAACGTCGCGTCGTTCGCTTCACTGCCGACTTTTGTAATTTTATACCTCTACACCTCGGGCTTTATGGGATATAGGTACGCGTCCAGTACATCACACACACATACATACATATGTACATATATTCTTGTATCTAATAGATGAAAAAAAAAAAAAATTGTATAGTAATAATTAAAAAATTGAATTCTAAAAATTGTGATCATCAAACGATCGACGCGATTCCCATATAATATTATATAATAGTCGCGTGCTCTTTATACGCCTGCAACAGGATCACAATTCCTATCCTTATACTAGGTATAAAGGACAATGGGGATTGTTACTATTCTCTCTTCTATCGGCTATAGGTTTTGTGTCCCGATTTAACCCTTTCCACCTACGAACACGATCGCGCAGCTATACTCTGGCTAGCTACCTAATACTACGTGCCGTGATTCGGTACCGTAGGCTTTTCTCAACGTCAAACGGTTATTCGTCTTTCAATAGCTATGGTGCTCAGGTCGATCAATTAAATCGTTCCTCGATCACTTCCAGGCTGCACGCGCCTTGTCCCCTCTGTTTTGTTGGGGCTAGCCCACTGTTTCCTTTACTTTCCTTTCATTTCATTTCGCTCCGTTTCGTTTCGTTTCGTTTCGTTTCGTGTTGTTTCCCTTACAGAAATTAACTTTTTTTCCACAAAAAAGAGAAAAAACTACTCGCCCCTAGAAAACCGGCATTCGGGTGACTCACTATATGATATACAATAAACGCTGCGTAATGATTTATACGCGACGAGTTTAGTTCGCACTCCCTATGTATATGTATGTAGGTACTTTCCCGCAATAAGGGATCGTTTTCGATTTTTATTTCGATTATATTTTCTATATTTATTTGTTTATTTTTTTTTACACCCCTGCCACTGCAGAAAAAAAATCATCGTTCTTTGCTACAGCTACTGGCTACTGCTGCTGCTGGTGCCTTTTTACTCGTCGTCGTCGTCGTCGTCGTCGTTGTGTCTGGTATAGATCGATATAATTAATAGCGTCAAAGTATCGGGTAACATATGGCCCGGGTGAAAACGGAGATACGACGCGAATCGACGTGGCATAAAAATAATACACATATACTATATATTATATCATACCTTAAACCCCGCGCAATTTTGAAAAATCACCCCATTATCAAAGTATTTAAATATAAAAAACGGTTTTTAAAATCGAGATTCTACATATTTAAATTATACTACCTACAACTACGCGGCGAGACATTGAAAAGTCTCCCTTAATATATATTTTGACGCCAAGCCCATTTCTATATAGGTACGGGAATTTTCTTTCTGTTTTTTTTTTTTGTTTTTTTTTTTCTTCTTTTTTTCCTTTCTTTCATTGTCAAATGTTTTCTATATAATATAAAACACCCGAGACACGTGCCAAGCGAATTTACCTATGAGGTATATAAAAGGAAAGGAATTGAGAGGGGTTTGAGATTTCTCGAAGGGATGCGGCTAAAAAGCAGCGGCGCACGCGTATGCCCTATACACTCTACACTCCTCTATACATCTACTATAAAAATATTCAAATTCATGAATTCTAAATTCAAAATTCATGAATTCGGCACGCGACTAGATGCAAAGGGTCGAAAGATTTAGTTACAAGTTCAAATAGCAGTTATAGTATTCAACGGATACCACCAGGTTTTCTTCTCAGCCCTTTTCCTTCGATGACGAGAAGAAGAAGAAGAAGAAGAAGAAGATGGGGATAGTAGTAGCTCTTGACGATCGTCGACGTGTGTCGGCGGTTTGAATTTCAAAAAAAAAAAAAAGAAGAAAGAAAAAAAGTTCAAACGATATACCGCGTGAAAAGTTTCTTCTATGGTTTATTCAATGGCAAAGAGTATAACAATAAGGAATCAATTTTAACCCGAGCGAAATATTCACTGTATAGGTATAGTAGGTACGGGTACCTCTGAATTCTATTCTCTGTATATAAAAAAAACTATTCTATACTTTTAAACGTTCGACGTTGAAATATATATTTTTTTTTTTTTTTTTTACTTTTTCTAGTCTTTTTATTTATTTTTTTTTTTTTCGAACCCAGTATACTACTTTTTGAGATCCATTCACCTGTACCAAGTGATGAGGGCAGGGGCGGGAGGGAGGGAGGGAGAGAGATATTGTCCAAAGGGATGCGCCTCTTTATAGAACGATTTTGTCTCGAGGCAAGGCGGCGGCGAAACCTCCGTCGATGATTTAACCTAGCTACCCGTATCGGACCATGACTGCCCCAAGGCACAATGGGATCAAAGAATCTCAAACTGATCCCTCCGTCTTTTACATCGGCCAGGGATTAAAATGGAAACCGACGAAAAAACACCAGAGATAATTATTACACAGTGTATATACCGCGCGATTAAAGCCTATATACTATACGTGTATATATATCATATATACCTATATATATATTATATATATAAAATCCGAACTATTATATCCACGATATATTATATATTATACCACATCGTTTGAAGAAAATTTAAGAAATATATTATTAAGATTTTAAGTTAATCGATCATAGGATAATATTATATACCCAAAACCCTCACTATTTTATATTTACTTAATTATTATATAAAATGGTACCCTGTTAGGGTTTTAAAAGAATTTTAATTAATTTTTTATTTTTTAATTTTTTTTTTTTTTTGTCTCGCTCGTTTATCGTAAAATATATATATTAATTCTATACGTTGTTTCTTTGATGTGAGATATATTTCTATATAGGTAGGTATAATCACAGATTGAGGGTATATCGATGATTGATTTGGTAATTTTTAATATTCTATGATATCGTTGAGAAAAGAACTATACTATAAAATAATGAGGATTCCGCGGGCTCCCCCCGGTTTTTATATATATCTACTTTTATATATATATACAAGCGAGAAATATAGGTGTGCTAATTCCCCCGATAATTCTATTAATTTAACGTTAAGCATTAATCCTGACTAGGTATCAGTAGGTACCTATATACTAGTATAGGGAAGACCTGAAGTGCCTCTTTCCCATCTGTCGGTATCAATTTGTGCAAACCTGCTATATATATATATATATATAGATTGAAAAATAGCGTACATATATATATGTGTACCTACTACTACATAAGGTGGTGTGTGAAACCCAGCAGAAATTAGAAGTAGTATCCGCATGCATGCAGGTATACGCAGGGGCACAGACACGGGCAGAAAAGTACCTTTATAGTAGTAGCTGCTGCTGCTGCTGCTGCTGCTGGAGGCTCAGATAGGAGTAGTATAGTACCCTGCAGTACCCAGTAGTAGTAGTAGCAGCATAGTAAAGGTTGTCATCTAATTAACCGCGTAACTATACTGATCGCTGCTAACCTATTTATCAAGCTATAGGGTATATGAAGGATTCTTTCTCAAGTGGGCCACCCATTTTCGTCGTGGTCTCGAATTAATTTCGTTACTTCCTCCAATGATTACCCTCCTATTCAGGAGTTTTGCTGATTTTTTGCAGATTTTTAGCACTGGCAGGAGCGTATATATATGAAATATCTGGATAATCTATTTATTTTACGTATTTATAAATTACTGATGATGAAAGAAAAATCAAAATCAAAAATATTTTCAATTTTAATAGAATGACAGTTAGGGCTAAAAATGCCAAAAAAACCCAGAAAAAATGCGAAAAAAGGTGGTTTCAAGTTTTCGGGCCGCTTTGATTTTGATGAAAAAATTCGAGAAAGACTCTCTCATTGCTCAGAGTTTACTGTGTAAATCTTATTATGGGACCGCCATCCTTCCTAAAGCGTTTCAAGTTGTCATACGAACAAAAACAATCATTGGGCTATCTTCGGATGTTTTCTTCATAGGAAGGAGTGGCGGTCCCATAATAAAATTTACACAGTAAACTCTGAGCAATGAGAGAGTCTTTCTCGAATTTTTTCATCCAAATCAAAGCGGCCCGAAAACTTAAAACCACCTTTTTTCCTATTTTTTCTGGGTTTTTTTGGCATTTTTAGCCCTAACTGTCATTCTATAAAAATTGAAAATATTTTTACTGGAAAGCTGATGAAAAAACATAACTTTCATGTATTTTGATTTTTCTTTCATTATCAGTAATTTATAAATACGTAAAATAAACAGATTATCCTAATATTTCGTATATCTCAGTGCTAAAAATCTGCAAAAATTCAGCAAAACTCCTAAAAAGTAGGGTAATCATTGGAGGAAATAATCAAATTAATTCGAGACCACGGCGAAAATGGGTGGCCCACTTGAGAAAGAATCCTTCATATATATATATACAAATATATATATATATATATATATATATATATATATATTTATATATATAGGTATATAAGGTATATATAAATGGGTATATTATTACATTATAATATACTATACCCACATAGATATATTTATAAGTTAATCTGACGATAGGGCTTTGTTGTTATAGTATGATCTTCTGATTTATATAATTCTATATATTTTTCTATATACTATATATGACATAAGTAAACTATGATCTACTAGTCACAGCTTCCGAAAGCTCTGGTTTATAAAATTTCAAAATCATCAACTTTACGCTATATTCAATTATTGATTTTTTTTTTTTTTTTTTTTTTTTTTTTTTAATCCTAATCCAATTTAAGAATGAAAAACAAAATTTTTAACTGTCGTATTAAAATAAATAACAAAAATCTAATAATAATAATAATAATAATAATAATAATAATAATAACAAGGGATGAAGGATAAAGGATAAGGATTTTGATTTTTTTTTTTTTTTTTTTTTAAACTGTGAGATGGAATGGATAAAGAAGAGAGAAAAAGAGAAAGAAAGGAAAAAAAAAATACCTTGTCAAGGGTTGATTTTTTTTTCTTCTTCTTCTTCTTCCAATTTCATCTTCTTTTTCCATATCATTTGTTTGGGGGGGTGGAAACAAAAAAAAAAAAAAAAGGAAGAAAAAAAAAAAAAAAAAATGAAAACAATAATAACAAATAATAAAATAAACAAAACGAAATGATAATCTTGTGATAGTATAGCTTTATTTTAGACTAGAACGGAAGAAAATAATATAATATTAATAATATAAAATAATAATAATAATAATAATAATAATAATAATAATAATAATAATAATAATGATAAACTATGTACACAAGAGAATGGAAGGGGGGTGCGCGTGTGCGTGTGCGTGTGTATGTTTGTGTTTTCGTTTTCTTACTTCTTCTTCGTGGGGGGGGGTTCGTTCGTATATAAGTGAGTGTGTGGACTTGCGAAATACATAACATTTTATTTTTTTGAGAGACGTCGAGGTTTGGGATATATTTAGGGGTTTTGGGGTTTTGAGGATGGTTCTTTTTTTTTTTTTGAGAGGGGGGGGGGGGGGGGGGGTTGTTTTTTTTTCATATTATTCCAAGCGGGGAAGCAGGGCCGTACCCTCGCCACGACTGGCATAAATATATATATATATATACTATATATTACATAGAGAAAATCAATTTTTGTAATTTTTTACCGAGAATAAAGAAAAAAAAAAAAAAAAATTCAAATCAAATCGAAACACATTGCGATGTATATATTATAACGATATCGAATCGATTCGTATACTATACACACGTACTATAATATATATAATATATGTGTATAATATATATATATATTTCAAGCTTTTGTAATGCGATTGATCATTAAGTATAGGTATATTATACATATATATATAGGCGAGAGTACGGCAATCACAAAGATATTAAAAAATTAAAAAAAAAAAATTAAAATTAAAATCATAAATAATACTAAACGCGTCAAAAACAATAATAATAATAATAATATTAATAATATTATTAATAATAATAATGATAATGAAAGAAAAGAAAAAAAAGAATCGTATTAATGACAATAATAATAATAATAATAATAGTAATAATAATAATCGTAGTTATGACAATAATAATAATAATAATAATAATAATAATAATAATAATAATAATAATAATAATCGTAATCGTAATCGTATAATGATAGTAATAGTGGTGTAGCAGTGTGGTCGTAATAAGGATGATTGGAGAGAACATAATGTATATAGGTATATATGTTATTACATATATCGGTCGTTACAGGGATTGCGAGCTGGTTTTACGTTGCCAAAAAGTGCGAGAGAGATAGAATAATAATAAAGAGATACATATATACATATATATATATATTTATATATTCTATATATATATAGATGTATCGAATATATATATATATATATATATATATAATATATGAAGAGAAAATATTCAACAATAATAATAATAATAATAATAATAATCGATTGATTGATAGTCGATATATTAATTTTTCAATTTTTTTATTTATTTATTTATTTTTTTTTCCTATTCAATTAAGAAATTGAATCTTCGATGTATTTTTGCACAAAGGTATTATATAGTTGCGAATAAATTATCGCCGAACGTTTGGCAGCTCGCAATCTAAATGTTACTATATACCTGCGTAAGAGGGGCCAGGAATTAGGATCTGTCTTTTTCGTTTTTTGTTCTTTTTTTTTTTTTTTTTTCCTATTTTTGAGAGAGCCCAAATCCTGTCCCATTTTTTAAACCTATTTCTTTCTCTCTCTCTCTCGAAATTTTTGGAAAAAGATAAATTTCTTTATCTATCTATCTACTGATATTCTCTCTAAAAATGTATGTGTATGTATGTATGTGTGTATGTATTTATTTATTTATTTAATTATTTACAAGGATTTTTCTGTTTTACCCGCCTCCTGCACCCCGCGCGCATTCGTTATTGGAAAATATCGAATAAATGATTTACGATTTATGTCATCGTCGTATAGATATTTTGTATATAATATAGTCGCCGATTATTCCCGAGTATAGTGGAAATTGTTACTAATGTTAACGTGTGTGTGTGGGGGGGGGGGGGGTTTGGGGTGTTTTTTTTTTTTTCTCTTTTTTTCTTTATAGGGTATGGGGGGGGGGGGGTTGTGTTTCTCATATCCTAAGTAGGAATTAAAGCCGATATATAGTCTGTCCTCCGTTCCTGGCTAAATGAACTAAACGTTTTATCCTGGAAATCGATGTTATATATATATATATATATAATCATAATCATAATCAAATCGATTTCTTATAATGGGATATTATATGTATGGTATATTCTATTGTATTATCGTTATCGTTATCGTATATCTTACTATGTATATTAAAGAAGAAAAAAAAAAAAAAAAATATGTATAATAATAATAATAATAATAATAATATTAATAATAATAATAATAATAATAATAATAATATATATATAATAATAAAATAATAGAAATCGTTATAAATTCTAATATAGTCTTTAATTTTACTATACATATCATCGTCATCGTTAATGATCGTCTTCATATCTCATATTATATTGAAATCAATTCCGCGTTATAATAATTAATTAGTTATACGTCTTATATCGTTATTCGCGTAATAGTATTCGTAATTCGTAATAATTATTCGTATTCCTATAAGTTTTCTATTGTAAAATCGTGGGTCGTTCAAAAAACCTTGACGCCCTTATTAATTAATTGCCTTTTAAACCGATAATAGGAAAGAAAAAAAAAATAAAGAAAAGAAAAGAAAAGAAAAAAAAAAAAAAAAGAAAAATATATATATATGTATATTATATCATAGTTATCGAAAAAACAAAAAAAAAAAAAAAAAAAAAAAAAAACCACCGAAACCGTGAAACAAACACGCTATTTTCCTCGATATTATATTTATTAAACGCATCGTCTTTTTTTTTTATTATTAAAAAAAAAAAAAAAAAAATTTCTCTTATACTTTTTTTTTTCTTTCTTTAATCAACATTTTCAATTAAATCTTCCCAGTATCTAATCAATCAATCATAATCATAATCATCATCATCGTCGTCATAATCATCTTACGCTATAGAATAGTCATCTGATAGGAACTTTCAGTATTGCCTAGCTCTGGATATATTATTTATACTATAATTATTAAGGTCGTTTTTTTTTTTTTCTTTTTTTTTTTCATTTTTTTTCTTCTTCATCTCTTCGAGGGATTTTACAGTAACTTTCGCGGAGGATAGGGGCCTTCTCATTCTAATCTATTCTTTCTTTCTTTCTTTCTTTCCTTCCTTCCTTCTTCTCTTTTAATTCAGGGGGGGGGGGGGGGGGGGTTGGGGTGGGGTATGGGGGGTGAATATTATTACGTTTCGATAAATAAATTGGGAGGGTTGGGGCCCCCTAGATTATCACACGGGCCCAATATACATGGATTTATATATATATATATATATATATATATAGAGAGAAAAAAATAAGAAAGGTTTTTCTTAAACGAACGATTTCAGAGAACTTCGAGCATCGAGGTTCGCGAGTCACGTATATAATAACAACACAAGGCAGGAAGGGTACACTTCTACGTGGCCGAGGGTCAGAGTTAACTTTTCACTAAACTTCATCACGAAGCAGAATATTAAAAGAATGACAAGAAGAAAAATGCATACACAAAAAAAAAAAAAAAAAAAAAAAAAGAAAATAAATCAAAAAAGAGAAACAAAAAAATATGAAAAATGAATAACCTGATCCTCGTCCACGTATATTGCACCCACAACGACATAACTTAGGAGTCTAGGAGGTCGGCCAGACACTCACCGGCGGTTGTGGTGGCCGGTGTAGCCTGCACTGGTCCGCTAGTGTGCTGCTGTTGTTGAGGTGGAAACATGGCAGTTGGATGAAGGAACAATGATCCGTACATCATGTTCTCGTCTGACTGTTGCTGCGGTTGTTGTTGTTGCTGCTGCTGCTGTTGTTGTTGTTGGTGCTGTTGATGGCCGGCTGGTGTCGTACCGACCGTCAAATTCGAATTGGCGGCCGCCTGGATACTGGCCGGTAGAATTGGGGCGCCAGGGGTCGGCGGGACCAAGGTACCATCCTCGACGGCAACGCGAACTGACTCGATGTGCCGTCGAGAAAATACGTGCTCCTGCAGGGGTGATTTCGGCGAGTACCTCACCCCGCAGAGCCGGCATTCGTCGGGTCCCGTCGGTCCCCGGTGAGGTGGAACGGCCGAACCCTCGGCCGGAAGGCCGGCCGCCAAACGGGCCTTCTTTTCCTTGGCACGGGCGTTCTGGAACCATACCTGCAACTCGTCTTCATTAGCTCGCTGACCTTTCTTCAGCTGCAAGATGGGGGAGGGGGATGCTGCTCACCTGGACCACGCGTTTTGGGAGCCCGATCTCGCGCCCGAGCATCTCGCACTCTGCCATCGTCGGTGTCTTGTAGTCGGAGAAGAGAGACTTCATCACCTTAACTTGTGTAGCTGACATCTGTGTTCTGTATCTTTTGCCACCTCCACCACCGCCACTTTGGCCACCGCCAAGATTTCCTCCTCCGATTTGTCCACCGCCACCCGCAGCCCCGTGTCTAGAGCTTTGCGTGCTAGACGCGGGACTTGCTGGACCGCTCTCGTCGTCAAGGAACTCGGTGGTTTCGCTCATACTGTCCTCGTCGCACATACTGCGCTCCGAGAGGTCTGTGAGGGGCCCACAATCGCTTCCACTTCTCAAATGCCCGCTGTGATGTTCGTCCAAAAGTCCGCCGAGACCACCAAGGCTCAGTTTTACCGGTCTACTAAGATCCACGGGTTTGCTAAGGTCCAAAGGCGACTCGCCTGTCGTACTGGTAGTTTGCTGCGTCCCAGTTTCCTGTTTACCATTGCTGGTATGAGCCTGGAGTTCGCTGATATATCGTTTCATAGATTCCTCGTAGTACTTCTTCAGCGAGGCTTCCATCTCGGTATTAAACGGCGGGAACAACGGTGGCATCATGTTAGGCGTGCTTGGATTCGAGGGTGCCGATTCCATGGAGAGTTCCTCGTCGGGTATGTTGTCAATGTTCACTTCGCCGCGGGCTACTTGATCAGCGTGTTTACTACTTAGGTGAGATTCCAGGGCTGATTTTACCTTGAATAGAGCCGGACAGAAGGGACAACGTTTATTGATCACTTGGCTGTGCGCCCTGAACTGACCCTTCCTCTCGCGAGCTCGTGTGTTCTGAAACCAGACTTGAACGACTCGTTTTTTCAGTCCAACTTCCCTGGCTATTGTCTCGAGCATTTTTCTCGACGGGTTAGACTCGACTTGGTATTTCTGGTAGAGATAGTCGAGCTGTTCAGGGAGTATCGTAGTTCTCAATCTCTTGTCTTTAGGCTGTTCCGAATGCTCGGATGTCGCGCGACCATCGCTCCCAGTACCTTCTTCAAAATCCTCAAACTTCCTCTTCCGGTCTTGCATCATAGCGATTAAAGGATGCGGCGTTTCCGTCGTCACACCACTCGTCGCGTTCAGTGCTTGCTGCTGAAGAATACCGAAGGGTGAATCGGGTGGATAGGCAGGCGGAAACAGCGTCGGGTTCATTATGTGAACCAGTTGATGTTCCCGCCACAATTCGAACCTCCCAAACATCAGGTTGCATTTATCGCACTGAAAGCTTCCCTCTTTTGGTTCGCTTTGCGTCGTTTGCGGTTGTTGCGGTTGAGGTTGTTGTTGTTGCGCTTGTTGCGCTTGTTGTTGTTGAGGCTGTGGTACCGGTTGTTGTACCGGCTGTGGTAGAAGTTGTTGAGAAATTTGTTGGGTCTGATGATGCGGCGGTGTCGTGGTAGCGCTGAGCGGTTGTTGTAATTGTTCAGCGAGCGCTGGAGCGATAGTTTGATTTGCAGGTGTCGTATTAGTGGTGGTGGTCGAGCTGCTGTTACTATCCTCAGAGCTAAGAACAGCCGCAACTTGAGCAGCGGCTGCCTGAGCTTGAGCGCTTCGTTTGGCGTCTTCCTCCTTAAAACAGTGAGTCTTCTGATGTCTGATGAGTTCGTAGTATCGTTGAAAGACCAGCAGACATTTGTTGCACTGATAATTCAGTCCGGGAGTTCTTTGAAAGCGTCCAGCTCCGTCGTCGCCGTCCCTACCACCCGGTGCTACCGGTTCAGCGGCTGGTTGGTTCTCGTAAACTTTTCTAGCTTTTTGTCTCGCATTTTGAAACCAGACAACAATAACTCTGGGACTAAGGGTGAGGAGTTTGCTAAGGTATTCGAGGTCGTCGTCTTTGGGGTAGGCGTTGTTCTCGAAGAATTCTTGGAGGACTTTTATCTGGTAGTCGGTGAACCTCGTCCTATTAGCCCGCTTCCCAGAACTACCACCCGAAGAATTACTGCCGTTACTATTACCGCCGAATGAATAATCTGCCGGACCTCGTCCCGGACTCAACGATCTCTGGGGCGTTAATGCCATCGCTGCCATTGCCGAAGGAACAACGCCACCAGCCCCTGGCGTAGGACTGGCAAAATTCTGCGGCGCCAATTTAGGAGGTAGCATAGGAGCGCTCGGTATATTAGTGACAGTAGTCGGCGCTAGAGACGTGAGGTCGTGATGAAGTCCAGAAAATACAGAGCTCATGCTAAGCGCGGGTGAATGAGGTCTAGAATGTTGTCCTCCAGAGCTACCCGGGGAATGATGTTGCGGTTCGTCCTGATGTTGTATCAGGGATTGAGCCAAGGTTTGTTGTTGTTGGCAGTGTGAGGGTTCAGGTATTTCCTGTTTTATTTCAGGAAGTAGAGAGGTCGTCATGCCAGAGGATGGCACGGGTGGTGGAGAGGCTTGTTTGTTGGGGCTTTTGTCGTCCGCCGAGCTACTGCCAGAAACACTGGAGTTAAGCGGCGTGACTTTGGCCTCACCGGTCTTTTCGTACTCTTCTAAATTCAGAGTGGTACTAGGTGGGTTGTTGAAGTTATAAGGACTGTCCTTGTTCCGTTGTCGTTCTTTGAACAACGTATTTCTGAACCAGTGCTTTATTACTTTCGGCGGTAAACCGCTTTGCGCAGCCATATCAAGGATCTGTTCCTCACCGGGTGAGTTATTGATATCGAAATGGGCCCGAAGGATCTTTAGCTGTTCGTCTGTAATCCGAGTCCTCGCTCGCTTCTGTGACGCGGCAGCGTTCGCCTGTAACATTTAATAAAAAAAAAAAAAAAATATATACATATGTATTTAGCGTCAGTTTAGCAACAAGAATGGTTTAGTCCTTCGACAAATTCTGATAATAAACTTACCGCAGCAGCCTGCTGCTGTTGCAACGCCAAATGTTGTTTCGCCAGTATATCAGCCTGCGCATTCATCTGTGGATAACCGCTCGAGGCTCCCTCATATGGTGGCGGAGGAAGCATTATAGGAACCAATGGTGGCTGTAAGTTCATAGCTGCGAGAGCCGGAACGTTCAAGCCGAGAGGAAGTCCCATCATGCCCATCATGAGACCAGGATATTGTTGAAGTTGTTGCTGTAGCTGGGAAGCAGCCATAGCATTCAGGGCAGCTTGCATTTCAGACATTTGTTGGGCAAGAGTCATTTGAGCGTGTTGTTGTTGTTGTTGTTGTTGCTGCTGCTGCTGTTGTTGTTGTTGTTGCTGCTGCTGTTGTTGCTGCTGCTGTTGCTGTTGTTGCTGTTGTTGTTGTTGTTGTTGTTGTTGATGTTGTTGCTGTTGTTGTACGTGGTGCTGATTCGCCGAAGGAACGGTGGGAGTTATTGAATCGGTGCTAGAAACCGGGGTATTACTCAGAGCCGGCGTAGTGACTGGTGTCGTTGAGGTAGCCTCTGGTGTTCTGCTGGTAGATTCTTTGTTGTCGATATTATCGTCCTTTTCCTTTTCGCAGCGTAGCTCTTTGTCGGGACTGAGATCTTGGGGTTGACTCGAGGCCGGGGTAGAGCTTCTCGGGGCAGTTGTAGTAGAGGAAGAAGTTGCGGCTGTAACAACGACCGATTTCTTCTCGTACTCGCATTTGAATTGCTGGGCATACTTTTCCAAAAATTCACGGGGCACCAAATCCCTGTGAACCTCTTCGCAGTGAGCTTTTAGCACCCAGACACTGCTGAATTCTTTGTTGCAATGCTGACACGTGCTTCTGGTCAGCTCAGGTATCGGCTCCTCTTCGCCCGGCTCTTCGCCTTCTTCTTCTCTCTCCTGGGCAGCCTGAGCGGCTAAAGCCTGCTTCTGTTGTTCTTGTTTTTGCTGTTCTTGTTGAGCCTGGAGCGCGGCTGCAGCCTCCTCTTCCTTCCGCTGACGTCTTTGGTGATTTTCATTGAACTGCATAACTAGATCAAAGCCAAAGCTCTCCAAAAGGTGTTTGTACATTTGCGAAGTCTTGTGTCTCGGTTGCGACAGAATGTCTTGAGCTATAGGTGCCTGGGATTGTTGGTGCTGCTGCTGTTGTTGTTGTTGTTGTTGTTGTTGCTGCTGTTGTTGTTGCTGCACGTGCTGAGGACCTGGCGTTGTAGTTATCGGTGGCGGGGATTTCGCCGGACCAGAAGACACGATTTGTTGGGAAGCTGCGAGCTGTTGAAACAGCGCCAAAGGGTTGCTGAATATGCAATAAAGCTGTTGATGTGTGGCGAGTTGTTCCTGACTTACGAAAAGCGCGCTACACCTCGGACAGGACAACATGTTACCATTATTGCTGCTATTGTTGTTGGCGTTTACCGTCTGATTCGAAGCATTGCAGGTTGGGCTATTGGGACTCGTAGGGGATGGTTGTTCGATCAGGGGTCGACCGAGGTCTAACTGACCGCTGGCAGCTAGGTCAGGAAGTTTGCTGGCTCTCGTTTGATGGAGAACGCTTCTCATGTGAATATCCAAAGTGCTGCCCTGTGAGTATGCTACTTTGCATATGTTACACTTGTACGGTTTTTTATCCTGGTCTTGTTGCGAGTCGGGAGACTCTGTCGGACTGGCAGGTGGTACTACAGAAATGAGGGTATTGTTATTGCCCTGTTCCTGCATGGCGCGTTTCAGCTTGTGCAAATGACTAACGCTGTTGTAGTGAACAAGGAGGATGTTCTTCTGCGTAAAGCTCTCCTTGCAAACGTCACATTTATACGGTCTGTTAGGATCCAGATATTTCTCCATCGGGTATGACATCTTCTCTCCCTTACGATGAAGCAGAGTTTTATTATGCCCTGTGAGATAGCTTTGCCTCGTGAATGCGACCTTGCAACGATGGCACTTAAACTTTCTCCCTGGGTCGTGGTACGAGTCTTCGGCAACTGGTTGGCTGTTCAGATAATCCTCAAGGAGTCTCTGTTCCTTATGTAACGGCGACGAATCGCTTGCGTCACTCTCCTCCTCGTCACCTCTGGTGCATTCTTCGTCCCCGGTCTGTTCCCCCATGATTGCCTGTCTCTTCAGAGCTTCCTCGGTCAAAGCTTGAAGCAAAGGATGCGCGTGAAGAAGGCTCTGTTTGTACTGGGCCAACTCGTCCTCGTGAAGATCAGAGTGGGCGGCTTCAAGGTGACGCTGCAATGCCTGCACAGATCTAAACGATCTTCCGCAAAGGGCGCACTTTGTCGCGTCCCTTATCGCGTGGTATTGCGAATGCTGTTGCAGTTTTTCAAGCGTCTTAAAGGCCAGACTACACTGACCGCATCTGTACTTATAAACGTGTTTTTCGCTAACAGCTAACGTCGGCGTAGTAGCCGGATGAGCTTCTCGGTGATGTTGCTGCAGTTCCTCAAGGGATCGACAGATTCTTCCGCAAACATTGCACCTGGCTATTTCTTCGACCTCGTCATTCACTCCACGTTCGTTTATCTCCTCCTCTTGTTGCTGTTGTTGTTGCCTAGTCGTTGTAGTCGGCGATGTTGGCGTAGCCGCAGGCGTCGACGTATTTCTCGGGTTGTTATTCAGCCAGTGGCTCTGATCCACAAGTAGTAAAAGTCTCTGTAGACCATCGGCGTTTACTGAGTGTATTTGCATCACGTGCCTCTCAAGTGCTGTACGTTCTTTAAACCCGTCCTGACATAGAGGGCAGAGTAAGTCGGGTGTGGATTCTTCCTTAACACCGTCCGGCTTTTCCTCACTGTCTTGAACGTGCGCTACCTGAACATGCTGCCGCAGTTCTTCGCGGGATGTTGGCTGGTATGTGCAGTAAGGACAGCAGATTTCTTCCTGGTCGTTGTCCGGCTCTTGGTCAGCGTCCTGGTCGACGTCAGGCTCTTGCTTAACTTCGCTACCGCAGTCGCTTCCCTCCTCTCGCCGCTCTGCAACAATAATAAAAGAATTTTGCTTGTTACGGGATACGGTATGATATTTTTTCAGTATACCGAGTAATGGGCTCCGGGGTTTCGTGTGTATAATAATATCGCCCTAGGGTGTCTGGTACCATATAACAGGCCCAGGTCCAGGTCACGGTTATTGATACCGGCCACCGTTACCGTAGATTTCTAAAGAAGCGTTTCGTTTAATTACGATCTCGTTTTAATTAAAATGAAAATCAATCTCTGGCCCCGTTGGGTCGATCGGGATATCGGTGACGCAAAACTGACATGTGTGTCTGTCTTGGGGGAATAATCCGGTTTTTGATTATCGTAGATAGGTATATTTTTATCGCCTTAATTAATGAAAATTGTAATTAGATTTTTTTGATTCTTTTTTTTTTTTTTTTCCTCTCTTTCTTTCTTTTTTTCTTCTCTTGTCTTTCTTTCTCACTCTAGAACGGTATGCGGTTAATATAATATTTCTATATGTGTCCGTGGACAAGCCTGCAAACTACGCGGAGTGTATTATGTATATATCTATATGTATATGTATATAAACATACGATATAACCCATCGTACAATATTTTAACCGCACCGGGTGCTGCCGAGGATCGGAGCGGATGAGCCAGGGGCTACGATTAATAAATTTCTATGGAGTAACGCCGATAAGTTATTCCACACAGGACGTTAACTGGTCACAGGTATTACAAAGTTCGGGTATGAGAGAAAGTATGGAATTAAATAGAATTGAAAATTGAGCCCGAGGCGGTCCCGCGCAGATGTATACTGCAGATGAGAGTTCAAAGTGCTAATAATAAAAGTCAAATTATAGATCAATGATACAAAATTACTAATGACCATTTCCGTGGACAGGATAAAATAAAATAAAAAGAAAGAAAAGAAAAAGAGAAAAAGGAGGGAAAAAAAAAAAAAAAAAAAAGAAAGAAACAAAAACAACGTCGAAGAAAAAGAAATGTTTGACCGGAGCTACCGGCGTCGAAGAACACGACCCATTGTCCGAAACCGCATCAGACAGCGTCAGTTGCGAGACTCGAGGCGCGTGCGTATCGTTCACTTTTAGTGGCGTGCGTATTCGGCACGCAGCCCTCAACACACACGCATCAACCCCAGAATAAGCTCGTACAGGTGGCGCGTACGTGAGAAAATACAAACTATACAGACTTACATGTGCATGGGTATAGATTCTAAAAGTGGCGTAGTGGGTAGGTACCACGTATATACCCACCTACCTACCATATGTCGCTAAATTACTATGATATTCTTAAATAATAATAGCTGGATAATCGATCAAAGAATATTTGAAATTTGTCTTAATTCGAGCCAGAACGGCGTGCGGCGCGCGGCGCGTTTTATAGGTATAAGACGTATAACTACAGAACAATTTTGTATGTACAAATCTACCGTCCGATCGAATCGCGCGCTAATTACGCTAATGATTGTCGCTAATTGCTGGTTATACGTTGAAAGTTTCTCAAGTCTATACGCGGCCGTGTTCGCAAGGCCACTAAACCTAATCGCGTGAATATATACATATACATATGTATATATGTACAATGTACATATATATATATACATATATACATGTAGGTACTATAATAAGTGTATTTCTCTATCTGTTTCGTGTATAAATGAGGAGTAGGTGTATTTAAATACGAAAGGTTGTAATTCAAAGTGCCAATAATTAACTACTAATTCAAAGACGGGTTTTCTGTTACGTCGAGACTTATTACCGCAGTAGTTTTAACCAATTCTTATTTCACGCAAATTAATGTAACGGTGAAAATCTATGATATCCTAAGACATAATTCTAATGGAATATTTCTTATTTCTCAGGGCTGGTTTTGTGTGTCAATTGAAGATATAGGTAGGTGTAGGTATAGGTATACATACATACATACATACATATATAACGACGCGTAAACTCACCGTTTGTAGAATTCGCAGCGTTTGGCGTCGACGCTGGGTTAGGACTTGGCTGTTGTGTCGGGGGTACGTCCGGGTCAGGAACGACCTGGAAGACGTCGCCGATATCTGTGTGTGGTGCTTCGGTCCCTTGAACCCCGCTCCTCCTGTGAAGCTGGTGTAGTTGTTCCATCTGAAGATGCCTCAGAGATCTGACGTGCTGAAGTAGCGGGAGTCTGTGTCTCGCACTGAACCCGCAAAGAGCACAATGATAAAGTTTACCAGGTGATGGAGTGTTCGCACTAGCCTCGAGCAAGTGTCGTAAAAGAAGAGCGGCCGCTTCGTGCCTCGGCGATGCGGCATGAAGCGCCAGTTTGTGCGCACTATTAGTGTAATAATCGCACGCGTGACATCTGAGCTGTGCGGCTCCGGTCGGCGATGCTAGGTACTTTAGTTTCCACTCGTTTCTAGGACCTCCTTCTTTCACGTGATTAACATGCTGCAGTCGCTGAAGATGTTTGTCAGTCTTGCAATGTAGCTGAAAATTAGCCTTCAGATTCGTCTTGTAGGAACAAAGTTTGCAGACAAAATGACCGGCCACAAGTGCAAGGATCTCTCCTTCTCTGGTCCGCGTTCGGTCGGCTGCTAGGTGGTGGCCTAAGGCCTCTAGGGAGTCGGTGGCAAAGCTGTTGCACACACAACAATGATATAGATGCGCTGGGTCTGGGTCCGCCGGTTCTGGCGGTGGTTCCATGCTGTCT
This sequence comes from Tenthredo mesomela, assembly GCA_943736025.1. Taxonomy (NCBI): domain Eukaryota; kingdom Metazoa; phylum Arthropoda; class Insecta; order Hymenoptera; family Tenthredinidae; genus Tenthredo; species Tenthredo mesomela. The sequence continues at coordinate 871,476 of OX031017.1, forward strand.
GGCGAGAGACCTACGTCACCGGCCAGGTTTCCCATCGCTCCCATACTCGTCATACCGCCCATTAACTCCGGGGGTAGTTGTGGCGGCAATTGACCGCCGGTCATCATTTGTATAAGAAGCGCCTGGTTGTAGGCCATGTCGGCTAAAGCGGCTTCGGCATGTTGGGGTTTGTCGAGACCCCCAAGATGCAGTAGTTGTTCCAGCTGTTGTTGGTGTTGTTGTTGTTGTTGTTGGTGATGATGTTGCTGGGCTTGTTGTTGATGGTGAGATTGTAGGGCGGACAAAGTCTGCATATGTTTAACGTTTTGTTGTAGAACTAGCATATTGTGCGTGTGCTTTTCGCTGGTCATGTGTATCCGTAAATTTCTCGCAACGTTAGTCTCGTAGTTGCAAACGTCGCATCGGAAAGTCGGCTTCGGTTTACCCTGCTGACTCGTTTGGCTGGCTAAATGAGGGCTGTGATTTTGTTGATGATGAGGACTCCGGGTTGGCATAGGAGCGTCTTGCGACGAGGATGGATTGCTGGTACTGGAACCACCGCCGCCTTGCTGAAGCTCTTGCATGTTGTTCAGGTGTTTGTCACTTTGCATGTGAATACTGAGATTTCCTTTGGTCGTAGTTGAATAGTTGCATACCTCGCACCTGTACGGTTTATAACCACAGGTGTAGGTCTCGCCGCGCGCTAACCTGGGGTGAGGTTGTCCCGCTATGCAATATATGCAGGAGGTTTCGCTCTCGGGGTGTTTTTCTTTCATGTGTATCTCCAACGTCTCTTGATATTTGTAGTGCCAGTTGCACTTCGGGCACTTCAACGTCTTGCAGGAATTTCTGCTATGAATACCGGCGAGAGGTCCGCCAGGACCGGCCAGGCGACTGCTCGCTAAAATAAGCTCGCACTTTGGGCATTCAACGCCGCTCGGTCGTCCCTGCATGTGTTCAGGACATACGCCGATCGTCGTACCGGTAAGAAAATTTGGCGGTTGTTGGGTAAGTGCCGCGTACGACGAGGGTGAACCCTTTGTGCTCGGTGGTGGCGACGTGTAGTGAAGCGCGCTCGTTGGTTCCGAGGTTTTCGACCAGGTAACAGGGGTAACCTGCGCCCCAGTCCATTGGGGGTGTTGGGATTGAGCCTGCGACGATTGTTGCTGACTTTGTTGATGATTATAAACGATATTATGACTCGTGTGGGACGTGGGCGTCGTGGGCGTGCTCGGGGATGGCCTCTGCTGCTGCTGGAGTTGTTGAGGACTGCTAGGAACCCCGGGAGTTGTTGCGGGAGTGCTAGTAGTGGTAGGAATTTCTAGTTCGCTTATAGAATCGGTTCCTCTAAGTTGCTGGCCCAGGGACTGATTAGGCGAGGCCTGCGACGAGCACGTGGAACTTGTGACCGGTTCGAGGAAACTGACGAGGGGTTGTTTCCCGCGACCGACAGCCTGAATAATAGCCGAGGCTGTGGAATGCGACAATACCTGTCGTTCGTCCTCCATCAGCGTGAGTTGATGCTCACCCTGAGCGTGTGCTACGAAACTCTTCGCATAACCGAAGCTGAGTTTACAAATGAAGCACATAAGGATTGGTTTTACGGGCACAGAGGCGGCCGGTGAAGGCGGTGCGGTTACCGGAGGTGGGGGTTGTTTGCCGCCTTCCGCACTTCTATAGCTGATCACTCTGTAGCTATGCATAACAGGCAGATCGGGATTCTGCTGTTGTTGTTGCTGTTGCTGCGACGAGGACCTCTGCTGTTGTTGTTGTTGTTGCTGATGTTGTTGTTGCTGGTAAGCCTGATGCGCGTAGAGTCGGGAGACGTAATACGCGCTGGCTATTTGCGGGAATACTAACGAGTGTGGTACAGACACGCCGCGGCCGTCGACTATACAACCGTCCGGCAAAGAGTGGGAGTCGTCTTCGCTGAGCTCGCTCTCGCCCTCAATAATGTACGCCGAACCGTCCGGGTTGTAGACGATTTTACCATCGAATTTTTCTACATCGCCCCCCGTCGGACTGGGACTCGGACTCGAGCCTTGTTGTTGCTGCTGTTGACCCGTCACCGTGGTAGTAGTAGTCATCGCGTTTGTCGCCGTTGTGTCAACTACTATCGGCGTAGGTGTGGGTACAGCGTCCCGGGTGCAGGGCTCAGTTCCTGACGGCGGACTGGCCGTCCGGGGATGATGCGGCTGATGGAGAGCGGCCCCTGCTGCCGGGGGGGACCCGCCCCCGCGGCCGCCCTCCTCCTCGGGGCTCATCTCCGACTTATGTGACGCGAAGGTGGAATTTTGAAAATTACTAGCGGCGGCTGCTACCCCTAAATTTTGATGCTGGGCTGCGACCAGCTGCTGATATAACTGATGCTGCTGGCCGATTGAACCCGGCGTAGATGAGTGCTGCTGTTGCTGAAGCTGTAGCTGCTGGGAGGGAGGAATGATGTTGTGGTGTTGAAGGTGGTACTGGGGAGGATGGGGCTCACTGGAGGGCATCACCCCGAGCGGCGCGCGCCAGCCTCACATCACCCGCGGCTTATGCGCCTGCGCCCTCCTAGGCGTAGCTCCAATGGGTCTTACTTTCAATTCGCTACTACCACTGCTAAAACTCGCGACAGTTATTATCGTACTTCGACCGTCCTCTTCTTCCCTCGGTCCTCCTCCTTCTCCGCTCCCTGTCCCTGTCCCTTTTCTCGCCTTTACTAGTCCTCCGCCTCCTTCGTCGCCTCCACCTCCGTCTCCCGCTTCTTCTCCGTTCGACAACGACCACCCGGATATTCTCAAAGGCGATGCTGCTACCCCGACACAACCCCAGGTCTCACCTGAAACAATTGAAACAAGACCCAATCCTTACTACATGAGCTCGACCTGATCGGCCTGCACCTGTCATCGTCTAGAAATGAGTTTTAATCATTAAATCAGGATCAAAGTAAGAAAGGAATTATATAAGCATAAGGGTCTCCTTTTATACATTTATTCTCTTCCAATATATATAGGTAGGTACCTAATAGATTATTTCGTGGGAGAATCACACGCATATATATAGTATTCAATTTTTATACGATCTAAGGTTTATAATCCGAGTAAACAAAATGTTACCACGTACCCTACCTAACTTCCATGTACTTCCCCCTTCGTGGTATGGGTTAGAGATAGCGCCGTACCAGCTATGAAAACGCGGAAACCATGCAAGCTGGGTACATATACGAACGATGGGGAGAGGCCGAGGTTAGTCGTCATAGTCGCGACGGTCACGCGGTACCATAAGGAACAAAGTTACCTCTGTCCTCCGTAGCCCGCGCAGCATGTATAGCAAGCAGCGGACGGATCAACCGGGTGAGGTGAGCCGTTATACCTGAGCCAGGTAAGCACCCGGCTCTGTGTTTGCGGCCCATCAACCAAACTTATCTATTGATTGGGTATCGTCGCCTCTCCCTCTCCCTCCCCCTCTATTTCCCTCCCGACCCTTGGTTCTCCCTTCTCTTCACTTCACCACGTGCGTGCGACCTGGAGACGAGCTAGGGTGACCGCACGAACACCAAACACGAACACGAACAGACAGGTTTTCATTTCTCGGGGTTTTAGGATGGATGGATGGATGAATGCCAGTCTTGTTCAGAAACGTTTGCATAATAAATACGCGGAATGACAAATCCTCGACTTTATACCCACTCGGTGCCAGGGAAGGGAGGATCACAGATAGAGTAGCTAGCCAAAGTAGAAAATCAAACCGCCGAATAAGTTGTTGTATGCTTTGTCAAACGTCAGGGGATATAGGTAGGTATAGGGTCTTGTCGAAAATTGACCAACCAATGAAGAAAATAGCCGGATTGGATGACGCCCGGCGTCGGCGTCGGAGGATCTGATCCGATACGATACGATACGATAGGATACGATAGTACGGGGTATAGAGGCGTCGTGGCGTCGATGCGAGCGATGATTTAATAATCGGTTCTCAATTATATACGCGGAGTCTTCGTCTTCGGACGGTCGGGTTTACCCAAGTAGATATATTAACCGAGGAGAAGAGAAGAGAAGAGAAGAGAAGAGAAGAGAAGGGAAGAGGAGAGGATTGGTAGTGTGCTAGCAGCACGGGTAAAGGCACGCCAGGAATCTAACGGCGCGCGGGTATCCAGGTTTGCGGCGGGGATAAATACGTGGGGGAGGACGACGAACGACGCCGTGACGGCCCCGGGCGCCGTGTTGTTTTCCCTCCTCATTTTAACCATCCTCTTTCCCTTCACCCTGGTGCACATCTCTTCGTAATACAGCTATAGACACAAAGTGCATTACCAACTAACCAAAGATAGGCCCCTAGAGCTCAAGATTCTCCGCGCTTGCTTGGTTGCTTGGTTGCTTGCGCTCGGTTCGCGTACCTGCCTACCTTTACTTCTACCTTTACCTTTACCTTTACCTCTATACCTCTATACCTCTATACCTCTACATCTACATCTACCTAGGCCTTCGTAATCCTGCTCTCTCAAGTCTCAGCAACTCGGCTATCCTGCCTCCATCTACGCCAGATTATACCACTTTATAATACGCCGTGTGGTGGTTCCCTTAAGACTATACGAGAAGAAGAACTACTACGATGACTATAAGACTAAGACTACTATACGACGATATGAGAGAAAAATAAAAATGATTAGATAGCGAGGTATCTGCGCGAAACTTTACGTTTCACATGCTAATTTTCAAAGAACCATAATATGATGACGAAGACCTGATCGCTGGTTAGCGATAGAATAGGTAAATAGGTAAAGATAGTCTGACGATCCTTATTGGGCTTGTATGGTCAGTTTTAATGAATCTAATTTCATCGATACGTCGTTTGGATATATTTTTTTCTTTTTCTTTGCATTTTTTAACAGAATATGCAATATTGTTTACGCGTCCTGGATTAATGGGCCGTTACACAAGAAGCTGGTCCGAGGCGGACATCTGCCGAGGTACCCCAAGGGGCACCCAAACCACCCGGGGTAGGTATATACAGAATGAACAAACGGTTGCCCACCTGGCCGACGGTATACGGCTTTCCTATTTCTGGAAATAATTTATAACCCGGTGTAGTAGGTATAAAGATATATATATATATATATACATAAATATGTATATATCTGAGGTTTTCCTTCATCCATCTATCCGTCCATCCGTCCAGCCAGGGCGTTAGAAGTGGGTTCTTAATTCGCACGCGAGAATCGGTTTTAATATTTCTTACCCTCTGTTTAAAAAGGCTTGGAACGCCGGTAATTAAACGATAAGATCTTAATTGTCAGACTCTACGTTCCGGCCGCGCGGCACGGCCGGGTCGAATTCGATGTTTGCGTTTCTAGATATCGAAGTGTGGGTTTTACTCTACGGGTTTGTGTGTTGTGTTTGTATTTCAACGAGTGTATAGAGACAGCTGCCCACCCAATTTTTGGTAAAGCAAATTTTACCTATACTATGTACTATATATATATATATATATATATATATAACAATAGAATAATGAAAAGAAAAGGGATTTTACGAATGAAGAAGAAGAAGAATGAAGAATGAGAAGAAGTTATATTCTTCATTCCAAGGTAACTCTGCAGCAATGGATGAACGACAATTTCATAGTCGACAATGAAAAGTATCGAAAGTTAGCCGACGAAAAGGACCCGTACGCAGGTGTTTCGGGACGAAATGTAGAAACGAAATTTGTAAAGAAAGAAAGAAAGAAAAAAATAAAGAGAGAGTTCAGTGTCTGGGGTATTTGATGGCGAATACGAATGTACACTGAGTGATTATCCCTGCAAAAATCGGCCCACCAAGTTCTCAATTCTTCTTCTTCTTCATCTTCTCATTCTTATTTCCGGGTCGATTTCTATTGTCCATTCGTTCGTTCGTTTCACGGCGTGACCGGAAACGATTCTCTGCGCACAGTCTCTTTGATACGAATATGAAAAATATATTTTCGATACGATTCGAAATGACGACGATCATTACATGCCTGTAGCTGTGTTATATCCTGGTTATTATCATTCTCATAGCATACAGCTCGTTAAATTGATATCGAAACTCTCGCACACGAAATGTACTGCGAGGAATAAACTAAACTAGAAGTATAGAAGTATAGAAGTAGAATTAAGATCAAGTACCTATATACCCATGTTCCTAGTGCAATTCACCACAACGGCGCTTGTTTCCTCCTCGTAACTTACTACCATAGATATTCTATACATATATACCTACACACCACCTAGGCTATGAAGTTATATTATTGTTGTTATACACCCGGTTCTCCACGGCTTTCTACTTAATATACACGGCTATCCACACCTACCGCGTTTATACTATGCCGCATAGTTGTGCTACACACTGCATCAGCATCAGCATCAGCATCAGCAACCATAATCCTTATGGAATAGTCATTTTAATTCACCTATATACTAGGTACTCAGAAGTCAATTCAGAGTAATTAGTATAATCGATTTATCGAATGCGATTATAAATTTGTGGAAAATGAAAGTTTTCCGGAAAAACATTATTTTTCAAAAAAAAAACTTTGAATTTTTTTTTTTTTTTTTTTTTTTGATTTGAATAAATGAATACCGCGGGGATATCTGCGTACACAGATATATTATGTACCGATAAATATTACACCAAACGTGCGTGTCAGATATGAACTGGCTTTCTCACGGTGCATTGGGATGAAATTATAAGGGAATGAGTTAAAACTTCGTCCAGAAAAAAGAAAAAAAAAAAAAAAAAAAAAAAAAGGAGAGATAAATAAGGAAGGAGAAGATATGCTCCTTCGACTTGTTGGTCGAGGAAGGAAGAGATGCTGGGAAGAAATGAGGCGCGGGTAAAAGGGGAAGAAATCATACTTAATTGATATCACAAAGAGGGCCTCCCATGCCTCGACTTCTTCTTCTTCTTCTTCTTCTGCTTCTTCTTCTACATCTTCTTATTCTTGTTCTTTTCCTTGGCCTAACCGAAGGCCTAAACTAACCTCGTATAATGACTCGCTCGCTCGCGGTTAAACGCCTCCTTCTCTTCAGGATCTACAAGTGAATTAGGTAGGTACCTACTCTTCTCTCTTGCGTATAGCGCAGCATCCCTACCTCTAAATTATCATTTGACGAAACTATAACCAGTGAATAATAAAAAAATAAAAAAAATAAAAAACTACGACTTTAGAGACAAAATTCTATATGCTAGAATACTTTATACCGAGAGTTTTCTCTTCGTGTATATATAAGGTTCTGCACGACTTTCTTGTAAGTCATTGAAATTATCTACTATAGGTACCTACCTAGTATATACACTAGTTACGCGACGTTTAAACAAGATTTCATATCAACTCCTGCAGAGGTATGAGAATGTACACTCATATACATCTCTTTTAATTATATCGAAATTAATGAAACTAGTCGTATAATAATAATTGTTTGTAATTAAAAAATACGCGATCGTATGATGATTATATACGATTATTGAAGAATCGTTGGATGGATCTAAAACCGCATCAATTCTAATGTTAAAATAATAAAATTCTTTATATTTTATACACTCTATACGGTATATTGCGCATCGCACTATACCCTATTCTTATATTATATATATACGTCCTCGTCGTCGTCGTCGTCGTCGTCGTCGTCGTGGCACGTTAACCGAACGTTAATTAATAATAATTACTCTGGTCCATGGGAGAAGAGAAGCATTCGACGAGTTATACTGCCCGTGACGCGTCGATCTCGCGGTCGTTCACGTCCACCTTAATTCCCCTTCGCACCTCAAACCTCGCACCTCGCTCCTCTCTCTCTCTCTATCCATCTGTTTCTCACCTATATTTCGTCTTATTGTCAATTTTAGAATCAAAAATCACTTCTTCCCCTATTTTTTTTTTTTTTTTTTTTCTCACTTTTTGAGGCACACAGAAAATACTAATACGTCACGAATTTACTCCCGGTGTTCCTTCCTATACTCGACGTTTTTTTTTTTTTTTTTCTGTTTTTTTTTTTTTTACCTCTTTCCCTTTTTACGGTTCTTTTTTTTTTTTTTTTTCTCTTCTACCGCTAGTCAACTATTCGAGAGACTAGGTTTGTGCTGGGGTTAGGCGAGGGTAGCTAATGACAAAATCAATGCGACATAATTAGAAATGGCGGCTAACCCCTCACCTACCCCCTCGCCTTCACCCTCACCTTTCCATAGCCCAATGGCCACCAGTTGTAGACGGTGTGTATGTGTATGTGTGTGTGACGGTCGAGGAGACGAGACGCGATTATTGTAAAAACATCCCTTAATCGATACCTGCACAATAAACCAAAACGTACATGGATATCGTAGATTAGCGTTTAAATTTCTAAATACGATAATATACCTATTGGAAATTAATCTACAAAACTCGAGTCTATACCCACTGATAAGACAGAAACTCATTAAGTTCGATGCTAGTATAGGTAAAGATTTGTTCGTTTTATCACCGTCCCAAACCCAACGATATATATCGTGTCGTATTTCAACCCTCCCAATGCACGGACTCCTCCCTTGTGTCAAACGGCATAAGGGGTCACTCGATTTTCCAGCTTTTCAATCTCAACGGCTTTGCAATTAATACGGAAAAGTCGGGACTCAAGGGTTGAAGAGTTTCACACCTTGAGCTTTGGGAAATTCAAAGTTTTCAAGTTTGGTTTCTTTCTTCTTCTTCTTCGTTGGGAATATAATTTCAGAACGCAATGAGAACGTTTCATGCAAACGTCGATTAGGAATTAGTGCAGCGTAACTCTCATGCGGGTTCATTGTCGGTTTTCTATATTATGACTAATAGCCGCGTTTTGTCGTAAGAATAAGAGAGAGAGAGAGAGAGAGACGAAAAGAAGGGTGTATGTGTATGTAATTGCGCAACGCTACTCGGATCTTATAAGCCCTTGATCGAAATGCGAAAATCTGCAGAGAGCGAAAGAATGTGAAAATTTGTGAAAAAAAGAAACAACAACGAACTGCGTTGTACACGAAATATAGTGGAAAGATTCGGAAGATCCCTTTCCTATAGCTTTCCTGGAAGCAGGTGACCTGGCGAACCCCCCTGTTGCCCCCCCTTTTTTTTTTTTTTTTTCTCCAAACTACAGGTCGCGCAGTGCCCAGGTGCGTTTGGGATTCAGAGTCCTGCCATAAAACTCGTAGCTGGTCACATTGTTGTCGCATTTGCTAACTACCCACCCGGTCGGGTCCTAACTCTCACCCTTACCGTTTCCCCTGTGTTAGAAGCCACCCCTACAAAGATATACAAGGCTACGTGAACGTATATATCAAAGTTTCAAACTCACTGGGCCAAAGTTTCTATTATAGAAATATGTGTTTCACACTTTTTTCCTTTTTCTTTTTTCCCTTCTTTTCGAAATTCGACAGCGCATTGTGTTGTGTATGAATATTTGTGAAAAGAGGGAGTAGGGGTACGGTCCAGTCCAGTCAAGTCAAGTCAAGTCAAGTCCAGTCAGTCAGTCACTAAGAGTAACCTGCCGCGTTTATTTTCAGCTTGGTGAAAATTCTTGGAAAAGAACGCATAATTTTCATTGTTACTGCGTGGGATAGTGCAGCACAGCACAGCGCAGGGAGAGCGGGAAATCGAGACCGATCCCTCCTCCACCTTCTTCTACTTCTTATTCTTATTCTCCTTATTCTCATCCTGCGAGATCTTTACTGTGCGAAGGAATTTTCACTCATCCCCTTTCGAGGGTTGGGTGAGCTCAGAACCTCTTTGTCCACGTCATTCAGTTTCTGTGCCGCACCGATGCTGATGCTGATGCAGCAGCGACGGTTTTGAAATTAGGGATTCTTCTTTTAATCTCTATTATTCTATATTTCTACGAAAAATTTTTGGACAACATTTTTTCAACCGTTGATGCTACGCCACGTTCTTAAAGGTTTTTTTCTTTTTTCCCTCAAATCCGCAACTTATATTCAGAAGAAGGAAAGTAAAAACGCTTTAAGGGTGGGTCCCCGCGCCGCGGTGGATCCTCGCAAATAGAGACGGGTGTCCGGTAGTAGTAAACGGCCAGATTCGCCCTCGGATAAAGTCAAACAAGACCTAGACCTTAGCTGCTACGTCCCCCATATACCCGAATCTTCAGGCGAGAAAAGTGGAAGTGGAAGTGGAAGTGGACTAAGAAGAGAACAAGGGGGGGATCTGTTACAGGAAATGCCAACATTCCCACGAGCCTCTCTCCTCATACCCCCGCAGATATTTCTGCACCAGACCTAGAATTAGACCCGGCGATAATTTCGAGCTTCGATTCTCTAATTCCACGTAAAAATTTAAAATAAAAATTGAGTCTCTACTATACTAATTTCCGCTGAGACAAAGGAATATGTATATCGTTTACCGTTCATTTAAAATACCACTTCAGGTATTTCCATCCACTATACCAGTTCATTATTAGTACTATACCTAACTAACTATTAGTATGCAAATACCATGCCGCAGTTTACTGTAATTCTCTTATTAGGTACCTGCTTTGTTTCAGGATTAGGATAAGAGCAGGTATATGTCGATTACACCCTTATCCCGGTATAGCGTTAGTCTCCGGAATGATATATTTAGATTTTGTATAAATGAGGGAAACAGAAGAAGAAGAAAAAAAAAAAAAAAACGATTTTGACTAAGAGGAAGAACGTAATGTGGTATTAGGGTTACTCTCTTTATTTATCGTTGAAATAAATTCTCTTTTTCTCTATATAGTAAGTGTATAAAAAATTAATATCATGGAATAATAAAAGGATACTTCGATATATACAAGCGAGAGAGGGGTACACACGCGTCCGCAGAACTGCACCACCACACCAGGGTCTAATGTCAGAGTATTATTCAATTAATCATTCAACATCTGAGTCACTTCGATCGTTTACCGACGACGCGGAGGTATAGAAAATCGTTATTGATAGTTGCCCAACGAAGAAACGGTCTCGTACCTTTCGTACCTTTCGTATATCTCGTTTCTCTATATACCCGCGCGGTTTTACGATATGCAGAGAAAACCACCACCGTGTCGCGCACCAGCTCTGTAATCCTCTCTTCTCTTCTTTTTTTTTTCTTTTTTTTTTTCAACTTATTTTCACGTAATTACACGTCGCTAACTCTGACATTACCCTCTCTTCCTCAATCCTCAATCTTTCTCCTCCTACTTTTCCTACATATGATATCGTCAATTCCCTCGCTAAACTCGCTCCTCTTGACTAAAACGTACCGCTACACCTTTTATATACCCTGTTTGAATTTTCGTATAACGATCTTAATAGTATAATCGTTAAATAAACGAACTGCTAAATCAGCTAATCTATCGATCTGTTATACTATTTAGAAAAGAAAAAAAAAAAAAACTTGCTTAGAATTTGATTTAATTCGTTTATAGACGCAGCGATATACATACGACACGTGTTTATAATAAAGAATAAGAAAAAAAAAAAAAAAAAAAAAAAAAAACCGAGAATGATTTGAAACACGTGTAAATACCTGGGGCTTCGATCTGTCAGCGAAGACCACACACGCGTGCAGGTTTGGGAAAAAAAAATAAATAAAAATAATAATAAAAAATCATTATAACATATATATATTTTGAGGAATAAATTTGCGATTTGTATAAGAAGCCACGTAAGTTAATTCTATCTCTATGGACCAGGTTAATTAAAAATCGTTATGCGGAGAGAGAGAGAGAGAGAGTCGAGTCGGTCTACGGTGTCGATGAGAAGGTGAATAAGCAGCGATATCTTAACGGGCAATAAATAACATTGAAAAACACTAGGATCAGGCAATATTGGCTCTTCAAGTCAGACACATACCTATCTCTCTCTCTCTCTCTCTCTCTATATATATATATATATATAAATAAATATAAATATATATCCGAGTATAAACGTATATATCCGCGTCTTAGCATCTACAAGTTAAAACGTTATAGTCGTCTTGTCGGTTGTCTGTCCGTTAGCCGTGGGCGCCCATTCACAGTTTCTTCACTTTTTTTTTTTTTTTTAATTCATTCGGTAGGTAGGTATATTGAACCTATGCAACGACATCATGCGTAAGATATGCGAGGGAGTGGCCTCTATATGTGGCATCAATCTGGGCCTCTCTCTCTCTCTCTCTTTCTCTCTCGTTTAACTTAGTTAGTTTAGTTAGTTAGTTGATCAAAAATCGCTAATTTTTTTTTTTTTTTTTTTTTTTTTCGAACATATTATGAAATCTGTTATAAAAATCGATGAGTAATGAATTGTTGGAAAATGACAGAAAAAAAAAAATTGTACAAGTAAATAAATAAATCAATGGCATGGAGGAAGGAAGATGTATATCTATCTACCCGCTGTTACACTAGAAGATAGAGATTTTAAATCTGTTCCATTTCACCCCGTACTTATATGATACCCCCGTTCTATATATGGGGCTTTCCACGCCAACTCGACCAGTGTTAAACCCCGACCATCTCGAAATCATCTCAAGTTTTTTTTCAACATTCTACTCAGTGAAAAATGCATCCAGATTTTTTTTCAGATTTTTTCATTTAGCCGTTGATTTTTTATAAATTTTTGAATTCCATTGAGAAAGCCCTTTTTCAAAAATCTGAAAAAATTCTCAAAAATCCAGTGGATGATCTAGAACAGCCCCCCATACTCAAAAATGTGGAAAGAATTTTTCTTCCATATATTTTCTCACCTTATTAGGAATCTAGAAATTTTCAAAACTGAAATTGACCGTGTCAGAGATAAATTTGGGTTCAATCGTATGAGAAAAATCGTATGAGTGGGATCGTACGGATCAAATTGTAAGTGCCGGTATTTTCATTTTTTTTTTTAGTGTTGAAAATTTCTAAAATCCTTATAAGGTGAGAAAATAAATGGAAGAAAAATTCTTTCCACATTTTTGAGTATGGGGAGCTGTTCTGGATCATCCACTAGATTTTTGAGAATTTTTTCAGATTTTTGAAAAAGGGCTTTCTCAATGGAATTCAAAGATTTATAAAAAATCAACAAGTAAATGAAAAAATCTGAAAAAAAATCTGGATGCATTTTTCACTGAGTAGAATGTTGAAAAAAAACCTGAGATGATTTCGAGATGGTCGGGGTTTAACACTGGTCGAGTTGGCGTGGAAAGCCCCATATATATATATTGGTGTTCTTTTCAGTCCCTAGGGGGGTGAGAGAGAGAAAGAGAGAAAGAGAGAAAGAGAGAAAGAGAGAAAGAGAGATAGAAAAGGGCGCGATACGATTCCCCGATAAGATGTGTCCAACTGTTAGATAGCTGCTGGGACCCCCTTTCCGGAAATAGAGATAAGTGCGTCTTTATATACGTAGAGGTAGGTATATGTGTGTGTTGGATGTTACATATGCATATATGATCGTTTTGTTATCTACGAGAATCTATAGATATTGATAATTATAAAATTAAAGAGATCAATTATTTTGGTCATTTCATATATAATATTATAATATTTATGTATATGTGTGTAAATCTGTGTATATATATATATATATATATATATATGTATTAGACGTAAGAAAAGTAATTTGAATTCACCACTATTAATAGACGTTGTCATAGCCATGCTCGGTCACAGTATATTAATCGTGTCTCGTTTAACCGTAACGCGTGAGCGGCATACAAACAATATTTTACTTTGGTAACAATACGCGATACTCGTTCTCAAACCGAGTAGAGTTGAATATAAGGTACATATAGAGAGATAATAGTATGAGTGTAAGTTTATCGTATATAATACAAAAAAAAAAAAAAGAACGAGAAGAGAAAATAAGAAGAAAAAAAAAAAAAACGACATATATGTAGAATGTAGATATATGCATGCATATGTGTGTGTCTCTGATCCTTTGTGATAATAACAGGCTACAATAATCAGAGAGCTGCGTTTATAAGTATATTTTCTTCTTCTTAAAAGAAATTATCAGAACCGCTATACTATACCTACTACACAGAAAGAAAGGGTAACTTGATTAAAGAAAATTTTGCGGTCCAAAAATGGAGACCGAAATTTTCTCGGATCAAATCAAAAATTTTTCTCGAACCAAGAAAATTGTGCCAATTTTCTTGGTTCGAGAAAAATTTTTGATTTGATCCGAGAAAATTTCGGTCTCCATTTTTGGACCGCAAAATTTTCTTTAATCAAGTTACCCTTTCTTTCTGTGTATATATACGCGTATAGTAATAATGTAACAGATGAAATAAAAAAAAAAAAAATAAAAAAAATACGAATTTATAGTACGAACGTGGATCAGATTTTTTTTTTTTTTTTTTTTTTTTTTTTCATTCAAATTTTAAACCCTAAGGACCATCGCAAGAGTGTCACAATCCGGTTAACGAATGCACCGTCACATTTAGATACTATATATATATATATATACTGTGTTATGCCTATATACCTACTAACCAACAGCAAATTAATCCGACTATAGCTAACGAATCGACTGATTTGAATATTCTCCCTCTTTTATTATAAAACGAACTCCCCCTTGCCTTGCCTTGCCTTGCCTTCCTATTCCTTCGCACCGCATGCCTAGATATATAGAATCCCTTTGGGATCCTTAGCAGAGACGTATAAAGAAAACCGGAGATATCATCACGCGTTGTAAGTAAAAAAAAAAAAAAAAGAAAATGTTCGATCACATATCAATTTTCTTCAATGATTTTTTCAAACCCCATAGAAATTGTGTTTTTGTAGATTTTCTTAAAATCTGACGATTCGAGGTAATTTATTGATCGATATTATAAACCTATAACGAACGACAAGGCGAGTCAATCCGAAGATTAAACAAGATAAGAGCCAATCGTGTGTATAGCGGGTTAATAATGCTTGTACGGACTTAGTTTTTTCTTTTTTTTCTTTTGATCACGGTCATTCTTAAATCCGATTTTCTTATAATCAAAGATATCACGATCCTTATATTATTATATGACCGTGTCTCACAGAAGGATATTACAAAGCACGGACTAAATATAGACGGGGGGGGGGGGGGGGGGGGGGGGGGGGGGGGGGGGGGATAATAATATAAATGTGCGTGTAGATTGTTTTATATCGGATTGAAATTACCGTGGATAGTGTAGGTATTTTTTTTTTTTTCTTCTTCTTCGTCTTCTTTTTCTTTTCTATGATATTGAAATTTCCGTAACTGTGACAAAACGTTTTACCTAACTGCGAGGAATCGGTGTGAAATCAGTTTTATAGTTCAACCATATACTTCGAGCTGCGAGTTAGTATTACTTTAAATTCATTTTCCGCTAATATTTTTCCAGTTTTTTTTTAATTTTATTTTTTATTTTTATTCATACAGTATTACCGTATATAACCGGGTGCTAAGACTATATTATGAACATATACAGGGATCTCTCTCATCCTCATAGCTACTATGACCGTGCGTCTTATCGATACCATAATCTAATTTCTTCAATGCGCGACTATCCGCAAGCAGCTCTTCACCGACGAAGAAGCCAATACCTTCAATTTAACATCGTAACAAAGTACGCGCAGTTTACGATCGGTATACGATATATAAACGATATAAACGATATATACTTTTCTTACGCTACAAGGTAGAGAGTAGTAGCCTATGGATACCTACTACCTCCTCTATCATAACAACCAAGAATAAGAAGAACAAGAAGAAGAACTGCACACCGCACTTATTCAACTAACGATTTTTAACTGCATAGATTCTACATTTTCTTTATTTATTTTTTTTCTCGGCCCCCGCGGGACAAGGGTCCTGTAATTATTATCACTGACCCGCGTTATATCGCGATGTGTAATTAAAATCTGATTGAGACGAGAGCCTATATAAGATCGTAATGATTATTATTATCATCATCATCGCATCATCGAGTATTAAAACAAACACTGTATATAATATATACTGCGCACGGGTGGTTATCATTTTTTGTTTTATTATTTACCCCGCATGCACCTGTGTTCACAGTTTATATCAAAAACCCCGAAGAAATTTGGGGTGAGAAGAAATGTACGACAGGTAGCTATACGTATACGACAAAGTGGTATAAGGATCCTTATATGGATTATGATA
>OX031017.1:892500-1039535 GCA_943736025.1 Tenthredo mesomela
CTTGAATGAAGAATAATTTTCTTGCGGCTTAAGTTGACTTTTTTTTCTGTGTACATATCGCGTCATTAATGCCATAAGGTCGTAAGCGCCAAAAAAAAAAATTTCGTGTTTTTGGTGGCAAAATCTTTTTCGTGCCATATAACATCATTTGGGCATACCCACAAAAAAAATAATTTTTTGGCGCTTACGACCTTATGGCATTAGTGACGCGATATGTGCTTCGGATTGTAGAAGAGAATGAGAAGATAAGATGGAAAATTTGGTTTTTCAAACTGACCGGTAATATAATGAACTGTCATGGCGAACACTGATATTCAACCCTAACCTGTAGCTTGCGGTGGTGGTGCACCCGCAGGGACACCGTATAGTAGATTCCTGGATCATGGATGGCTAGAAAACACGTAGTAAGGGAGGGCGACCTCGAGAATAAGAAGAGAGTGGAGTGGAGTGGAGTGAACCGAGGTGAACTCTCTCTCTTCTCCGTCTATCCATTCACAAACTCGAACTCTACTACCCACGTGACTTGGCCCACCCTTATATACACACATATATATATATATATATACGTTCGACGATTCCTAAAATACGGATGATTCTTCACCCCGTTTCTGCGTTTCTTAGAGATATTATTATATAATATTGTATTATTATCATTTCTATGATCATAGGTAGTAGATATAAAATATGAACACCATAGCAATCATCACGTATTAACAAATATATCGAAAACATTGTGTTTTAGTACAGGAGTAGTTTCGCGGGAATTATTTACGTACCTACTAGATTCTATAAATGTTCGAGTAGTTTATTATATAAACTGCTATGCATGCGGACGGGTTTAAAAACCTTTGTTTGAATCATCTAGTTGCATATAGTTGTAGAAAACAACGCGAAGAACGGCCTATAGGTATATATATATATATATATATATATATATGAGAATCGTTCTTCCAGGAGCAGGAGAAGAGCAACAGAAATAGGTACCTATGTCAGTTTTACGAGGGCATCAAAACGCTCCGTGGATTCTCTGGTATGCAACCTGCTGTAGAAGAAGGGCACCTATTACACTCTCGCATTCGTGTATACAATAGTATAATGGACACTATGTGTATAGAAATGGTTAAAAACAGTTTATGCAGTGAGATAGATGCACTCATGCTGCACTCTTTGAATATTTAGGATGCGATATAGAAAATGTGTACATATTAAATTTAAAATAAAAAATAATACAAAATAGTTAAACTGTGTATAACAGCTAGCGATACAGCGATACAAGAATAAGACGAAGATGAAGACGAAGAACTAGTGTAAAAACGTGCCAGGGGGGCCTCGGACGGTGTCTCGGAACGGTCCCGTCAGGCTAAACGCGTGGAATGCCAAGTTATGAGGCTCGCGGGTTCTTCTTTGGTATAGGATAAAAAAAAGAACCAAAAAAGTGAAAAAAAAAGAAAAAAAAAAACGGGTAAAAATATCTCGCCGGACCAGGTGAATGGATTTTCGGGTTCCTTCCCGCCCGCTTGTATATAAGGATGAGCAGGTAGAGCGCGCAGGGTAAGGTATGGGATCGGAATACGTAGGGTCCTGCGTTGCGTGTGCTAGCATCAAGCGCTGATGTGAAATCAGAGGAAACTATAAACTTTTTAAGGCAAAATTTAGTGTGTGTGTCCACATCAGGTTCTAAAGCAAGCTACACCCGCGATAATAATTTCTTCCGCTTACTATATATAAGGAAGAGAACTTTGCGGGATGAAATATGAAATATTCTTATGAATGGGGTAAAGGAAAAAAAAAAAAAAAAAAAAAAAAAAAAAAACTGCGCGTTTTGGGATATTTCACACGCACACAAACTAATTTTAAGGGACTATGGGCGATTTTTGTACCATACCGCTGCATATATATATATATATATAGTAGTAGCTCTGACCTAACTTCAGAAAACTTGACCGGCCGGGGCCGGTTGCATGCGGTAGACCTATACCAACCATAGCATACAATATATATATATATATATACACTATATTCTCGATGTCCGAAGAACGGAGGGACCAGACAGCCGGGCGCCTTAGGACTACCCCCGATCACAGACACTACAACAAACTCCATCCCCGCGCGGATATACACAGAGCGTGTCTTGTTAGTTTTTACTCGTGAGAAATAAAGAAGAACAAAAAAAAAGAATATATGTACGACGAAAGGACGTATCGAATGAAAATCGCTATACTCAGAAAAAAAGTCTTGTTGACACAACTAAAATTTGGCTTATTATATGCACAATCAAATTTTTCGTTCAGTCAAGCAAAAATTTTGTTGGAATAGCCAAAATTTTGGTTGTCGCAACAAAATTTTTGGTTGACTGAACAAAAAAAAAAAAAATGTGATTGTGCATATAATTACCAAATTTTGGTTGTTATTTTTCTGATTGTAATATTTTGAATTGAAAAGCACTGCACTAACGTGTCTTGTGTGAAAATATATTTCGATTCAGCATATCAGGAATTATTTATTTGCTACTAATTTATTCTAAGAAATTTATATACACAGAAAAAAAGGGTAACTTGATTCAAGAAAATTTTGCGGTCCAAAAATGGAGACCGAAATTTTCTCGGATCAAATCAAAAATTTTTACTCGAACCAAGAAAATTGTGCCAATTTTCTTGGTTCGAGAAAATTTTTGATTTGATCCGAGAAAATTTCGGTCTCCATTTTTGGACCGCAAAATTTTCTTGAATCAAGTTACCCTTTCTTTCTGTGTAGATCTCTGCGAGGTAATATTATATAGTATCGATGTTGGGGGATGGGAATCGCTGCAGGTATCGTGTAGGTATATTTGGCGCATGCAGTATAGACGAGATTCTTTTAGGCGCGCGAGTTCCCGCGCGGTTTTGTATCGGTGATTAGGCGGCCCCCGCCACACGTAAACACACGCATTAGCCCCGCGTCGATTTCTCTCCATCTTTCTCTCTCTATCTCTTAGCTAGCACCAAATGCAGGGTGAGGTGAGGTGAGGTGAGGTGAGGTGAGGTGAGCCATATTCACATCCACATTCACGTCTCCACTTCGACAACGACGACGACCTCTTCTTCCTCAGGGAAGAAGAAGGGACACCGCGCGCCGTGAGCCTCGCTGCTCTGAGACCGAGAACACTCTAATTACGGCTAATTTTGTTAATTACCGGCCCGGCGTCCTCTCTTCTCTTATTCTTATACCGCTATAATTCCAGGTCTCGAAACTTTGTGTCTAGACTTTAAACAAGGTTTACCTCATCCCCTACCCATACCACCATATCCACCTCTCTATTTCTCTCTCTCTCTCTCTCTCTCATTCTCTTGCGGCTATTATAATGAAAACGCGCAACTCTGTAGTATATATATATAAGCGATATCTTTCTTAAAATTTCCACCAAAACATTAATTCTTCATGCAAGCTTGTTGTAACGTTATATTTTCATCTTGACCTGCAGATGCACTGCGTGTTACTTATTAGTCTCGTGTACCTGCTTAGCGCAGTGCAGTGCAGTGCAGGATGGGGGTTTTTCCAAGTTTTCGTTAAATTTCTATGTTACTTCATTCAATACAGCTATACTAGGTTCTATTATTTTTCCATCGCACCTGCGGGGGTGCCCTGCTGCAGGCACAGCGGTATATTAGAGGGTTGGACTTATACCAGGACATTTAGCTATATGGCTACATAATGCACCACCCGCCGCACCAAAATCGCATTGTATTCTATTGTTGTATAGTAGCTAGTAGGTCCGGCTTGACGGAGACGGAATTCTAATCCTTCAAACAATATAGGTACCTACCTTAAACGGGATTCTGTTGGTTATAGTTTAACAGCCCTAATATACGTATATATATACCTAGTACACCCTGTATATAGATATATATATATATATATAAAGAGCTAGGATAGTTATTTACAACCCTTTATATATTTTACAAAAGTACATGTACACAAAATTTTGACCGAAAATCAAAGAAATTTTTTTTTTTTATGAGAAATAAAAGATCGAACGATAATTTAATTCGGTCAGTTTTATTAATAGTTGCGTGACCGATGACGTCACACGAGTTTACAGAAATCTAATAAAAAAAATATATATATATTCTCGTTATTTTTTAGCTCGAATTTCAATATATAAAATTGATTACATACATATTATATACAAAGAGTGAATATTATAGCTAAATTGAAGATTTCAGTATATATGTGTATAGTGTAGGTGTAGGTATATACGATGAATAATTCGAGAGAGAGAGATGGTCGCGTGTCGAGTTGCAGGTGTCGTTGCGTGTTGATTAACTATCGATAAGGTAATTACCGCGGTAATACTGACCCGGGATCCGCTGCTCTTCCCAGCTCTTCCTCTCTATCAGTTTATATTTGTTTCATCATCGTAATAATATATTATATATATTATGGTAATGACAATAATATAGTAATAATAATAATAATGAGAAATGAAACAACATCGTATATTGTCTATTTATTGTATATAATATATAAAAAAAAAATTTCGTTTTTTTTTTTTGGTGGCAAAATCTTTTTTATGCCATATAACATCGTTTGGGCATATACGTAAAAAAAATAATTTTTTTGACGCTTACGACCTTATGGCATTAGTGACGATATATATATATATATATATATGTGAATTTTCTATCGCGCAGGTATTCGCTTAATTTAACTATTCACCACCTGTATATAGATAGTATATATAAAGTATAGTAGATATACCGGAGTACATATTATAAACTTTATACAGAGTTGTAGTAGAACGAGGCGCTGACGTGAACCCTTTTGCGTCACGAAACCCCTTATAGTACCTCTCATTTTACCATTTATATTATATAATTCTATAAGACATGAGTATAGGTATATAAGCGTTTAATATAACACGAGTGTAAAACATATGGTTTGCTATATCTATATGCTCGTATACATCATGCAATATTTTATATTATATATATATATATCGCCTATTGGTTATTGTATCAATTCTGTTGCACTGTGCAACCATACATACACATACACACACGCATGTATATATATATGTCATTAAATGTGATTATATTTTCAATTTTTTTTTTTTTTTTTCCTACCTCTCTCTCTGCGAATAATATACATATACATAATATATACGATATGGGATCTTCTTGAACGTATTTTCACCCGCCGCTCTTATATGCGTTTTATTATTTTATTATATATATATTCCGTTATATTACCTACTCCTCTTATCATTCTATATCCCCTATGTCTATCCTGATGCATATTATGTATAGTCGATGTTTGCACGTTTTATATATATTTCCGCATCGTTATTTATTCATCAATAATTTTTCTCCGTTTTATATAATATCTATAATATATACGTCATATTGTAAAATATTTACGAAACACGTGTGTATATTGTACTACGATATCATATTTATATCCCCGCGATTTATAGTATAGGTATCATTATTACTACTAGAGAATGAAAAAAAAAAAGAAAAAAAAAGAGAGAGAGAAATGTAATTTCGAATTTAATTCGATTCGATGAAATTTTGTTGAAAAGAAGAAGAAGAAGAGAGAAAAAAAAAAAAAAATAGATTCATCTCTGCGAGCTCGAGGTGTTATTAAAAATTAGGACTCTAAGAGATAGTGTAACCGCGTCGACTCTGACTTTTGCAAGTCATTCTGTTCCAGTGTGCCTGATGACTTGAGTTAAGGTAGAGATTATGCTTCTGGTGCTCCTGCAGGAGGCTGCCTGTGGCTGTAGGACTGGGATAATTAAAAAATTATAGGGGCGGGTTGTGTATCGCTTTTAAATCCATTCATGGCGCCAGGAAATGGGGGTCTGAGTTTTTAAACCTAGGCGCCACCATATCGCAGGACGAAAATGGGAATAATATAATAATTATACTATTTCTTTATATTATGTCCTAAAAACAGAGAGAGAGAGAGAGAAGAAAGAGAAGAAAAAAAAAAGGAGAAAAAAAAAAGGAATACTCAATGAATGGAATAAAATCGAGAGGATATCGAAATAGACACGCGACAGCCGGGACGGTGATACGAATTTTACGTTCCGGCATTTCTCTGCCTTTAGGTATATATATATATGTACATATAGTACACCTAGCTATAAGCCAAGAAATATCCCGCATCTAAGTATCTAGGTACCTATAAGAGATCGCGATATTGCTGTAGCCACCGAGGGCGCAACAACAGATCAATAAAAATTCTAACCGTGCATAAAGTTTCCTTATACCTACTACTACTATATCCGCTTGTGTCTATAGATTTGAATGAAACCCCTAAACCATAGTAGATCCTTTTTTTTTTTTTTTTTTTCTGTTTAAAAACGAGTCTTTGCCAAATGGGGTAAATCTCCCTTATTTTTTTTTTTTTTTTTTTTTTACTTCTACATTCCCCTGTTTGAATTTTCGATAATTATTTTCTTATTATTAAACTAGTTGATAATTGGGAAAAGGAAATATACATGTTTGTTCTTTTTTTTATTTATGTTTATTTTTATTTTTATTTTGCGGGTGTTTATTAACAGCTAAGTAGTAGTAAGAAGGCGTCGCGACGCTCTCTGGTTAGAGAAAAATCCGCGAGATGGGGACTTTGACGATATAGTACACCCACAACCCAAACTGAACTGAACTGAACTGTGCTGCAAGGAAGGCGCGAAAGAAATTCTCTTTCTAGCTATCAAGCGTCGTCGTAGCAGCGGCG
This sequence comes from Tenthredo mesomela, assembly GCA_943736025.1. NCBI lineage: Eukaryota > Metazoa > Arthropoda > Insecta > Hymenoptera > Tenthredinidae > Tenthredo > Tenthredo mesomela. The sequence goes on from OX031017.1 coordinate 899,224, forward strand.
TAGCTCCTAGCAGCGTCGAGAAGAGAAAACTCAGCCGGTATAGGTCTGAGCGTCGCGACGCTTCGACGCCTCGCTTACTTACTTACTTACTACTACTACACACTACTATCTCATTTTCCCTAACTCATACACTACTTTTCTTACCGCGTATAGAAAAATTCGACGTTTTATTTCGCGATATATTCAACCTATACCTTATTCTCTATTTTCCCTCTTTTCCTCGTTCATAATTCGTTGACGACAGGACAGTTTGAAGAGCTTTTAAGCGAACGATTACTTTTCGTCCTAATAAATTCCGCACTTCAATTATCCCGAAAATAAAAAAAAATATATTTCCCTAATTATTAACAAATTTCGAAGAATAATTTGAAAATTAAAATTTTAGAAAATCGCATGACTAATGGGGGAAAAAAAAAAAAAAAAATGAAATGAGAATATATTATAACGTGTTCCTTTCGATGTTATACGCTCGCCGTTGTCATGGGAATATAAGAGAAGAGTGTGAGAGAGAGAGAGAGAGAGAGGGGTGTCGCCGTCTTTCCTCTTTACCCCGGTGCTTTTGCAAGAGTCAGAATCCTGCAGGAGTTCGAAAAGGACAAAGAGATATTCGCGAGATAGGAGAAAGGAGAATGGAGAATAGAGAAAGAAGAGGAAAAAAAAAAAAAAAAAAAAAAAAGGAGGAAAAGAGGGAAAGAGACGCTCAGCGCCGCGACGCGCCGCGCCGCGAGGAGCTTTGAGCATAGCTAACTAGCTGAATCTGAATCAATACTCACTTCCGTCCCAGCCATCCCAGCCAGCTAGCCAAATACCAACCGCCAATGAGATTCGCTTCAAGTGTAGAGTGTAATTTTGGAATAATATAAAATCAGTCGAAATTCGGTATTCGAAAATCAGAATCCCGCGGTATTTTTTTATTTTTCTTAATTTTAAGTTCAAACTCCTCGATTTTCGATTTCATAAATTTCCCAAGATTTTAGAGAAAATCTTATAATTTCTAAATTTTAAAATATTCTCACAATTGGTCAAAATAACGAGAAGAAAATTAAGTCCCTGATTCAATTCGCAGTCCGATGAAAAAATAAAAATAAAAATAAAAATAAAAATAAAATTAGTCAGTCTTATGATTTTTTTCAAATTTTCTTTGGCAATCTCTCAAATTTCTATATAACAGATATTTTCGCGATGATGATGATGATAATAATAATAACAATAACGAAACTTATAAACGAGATTCTATAAAAATTATATGAAGAAGAAGAAGAAGAAAAAAAAAAAATAATTCTGTTCTTCAAGCGTCGATTTTTTCGGCTATACAGATATATGCAGTGTGTTTATTGTATATATGTAGGTATACCAGCGAATCTATTCACCATCCTGCAGCACACAGGCGCCTAATTAGCTGGTGGATATTTTAGTCCGTGACGTAATCACACCGATGTTTCAACTCCTCCTGGACACTGGCCAGATTTCGAGAACAAACTATAAACTATATTCTATATATCTGTGCACCACCCACGCACGCAATTAGCTGCTGACGGTATGGTTTAGGGTCCAGCGGTTGCAAAATCTTGTCGAAAGAAAAGGAGTTGCGTATATAATCGTATTATATACGATTGTGGATTTAAATGAGGAAAACTAACTAACCGAATAAATGAATGAATGAATGAATGAATGAAAAATGGGTTCGTTAGTTTAGAATTTCTTATTTACTTTACCTAGTAATATTTTTATTTTTTTTCTTGATAATTGGAATCGAAATTTCATTTGCGTTTCGATAATTATTTTTTCTTTGGTCAAATAGGTAAGTGCGAAGAGTGAAATAAAATAAAAAATATAAAAGAAGAAAAGAAAAGAAAATTGAGATAAATATTGGTACAGACTTAGAGTTTGGTCGTGCGTGCACGTGTTGCGCGTAAAAGAGCTGCGAACGTATCTTGGCAGAGTGTCTCGGATCAGCTGTGAGTATAGTGGGTATAGGTAGGTATAGGAGTGAGTATATAGCTTTCGGGACGGACCATCGACCACGGACCTACCTCAATAACGGAGCTGAGAGAGCCTGAGAGCTGAGAACCGAGTCTCCTCGTCTCGTTGAGTCTTTGCGATGATACGCGAGTATATATCTCTCTCTCATGCGTATTTCTCTATTCTATCTTTAATGTCCCGAGTGATAAGGATCCCAAATTTTTTGCTAAGGTTCGCTATTTCCACTATTTAGGTTCAAAATTACGAGAGTCAAATATCCGAAAAGGATAATAAAAAATAAAAAGACAGAAAAAGTCTACAAATTTCTAGATATAGTATGTATTTTGGATCTTTTGACTTTCGAAGAAATTTAGTAGGTATATCGCGTCACTATAATGATAAGCGGCAAGAAAAAAAATTTCGTTGTTTTCCGGTGGCAAAATCTTTTTCATACTATATAACATCGTTTGGGCATATCCGGAAAAAAAAAATAATTTTTTCGCGCTTATATGACCTTATGGCATTAATGACGCGATATTATATACCTATCCGCTACTACTCTGTCCCGATCTTTAATATAACGTTAATGAATCTGCGGTATGTATATATATATACTTATGTGAATAAGTCGGAACCGCGAGCCAAACCAAAAGTACTTAGACCTTATACTAGTCAGTCTTGAACGTAATTAATCATCGTTAAGTAAGTAATACGTGTATATAAGTAAATGTGATAGTAGAATAGGTAAGTTAACCGGTATAAGTAGTTGGCATATAATGTATGTACGTATGCATATCGCGTCACTAATGCCATAAGGTCGTAAGCGCCAAAAAATTATTTTTTTTGCGGATATGCCCAAACGATGTTATATGGCACGAAAAAGATTTTGCCACCAAAAACACAAATTTTTTTTTTTTTTGGCTCTTACGACCTTATGGCATTAGTGGACGCGATATGCATATGCATATGTGCGTGTTGTGAGTTATAAAAGGGGGAACAACGCGTTCTCTGCAATATAAATGCATGTGTGTGTGTGAGTATAGGCGCCATATACTCACACATGAATTACTTATACCAAACCCTCAAGTTCCCTCTTTATATTCTTCCTTATAATTTCACAGGCGTTCTCTCATGCCTTTTATATATCACATACTATATACTATATACTATATAGTACAGAGAGTTCTGATTAAATCTGAGTAATTAAAGGAGTTAACCTCAAGTTAACTCGTAACTTAACACAGTCACGCCCGCTTGGCTACTATATGCTGTACTAATATGCTGTAGTACAACAGTGCGGGATCCACTGCACGCGTTATATTTCTAGTGTGAATAAAAATATGTAAATATATACCTTACGTTCTATACGTATGTATATATTATACATATGTAAGACAAGATAATTAATTAACGTTCGTTGATTTTTTTTTTTTTTTTTTTGTTTTTTTTTCTGTTCAATTTCTAAGAAAGACGCGGATAGAATCTTTATACCTATATGCGAGAATAATAATGAGAAGTAATTGAATAGCGTGTATATATATCTAAAGGGCGATTATACCCTTATTCGCAATTTTTTTTTTTTTTTTTTTTTTCATCTTATATATCCGGGGGTTAAGTATAAGTCTTAAAATTCATTTATAATCATTTTCCGCGATATAAAAGAAGTAAAATATAAGGGAGAGAAAGAAAGAAAAAAAAAAAGGGTTCGTTTATTCTTTGTGATTATTATTCTTATTATTATTATACAGCGAGATAATATTTGCGAGTAATTAACCGCGGAGATATAATTCCATCACCCTTATTATAGCTTCGTAACACACAACGGTGTCGACTTTTTTTTTTTCTTTTTTCTTCTTATTTTTTTTTTGTCCCCTTTTGTTATTTTACTCGGTGTGTTTCACCGCGACAAAGCTGAAGGAGAAAAGTAATAAGAGGAGGGAAGAAGTTTCTTAATATAATAATTATCTTTCTTCTCTTCTCCCCCTCCCCTGCCCCCACAGAGAAAACTCACTACCCCTGTTAGTTTTATTTTTTATTTGCTATCCCCCCTTCCCTTTCACATTGCTATAAAGAATAGCTTGGTGAATCCGCATTTAACCCATAGAAATGCAAAAAAAAAAAAAAAAGGAGGAATTTTTGTTTTTTCAGAATTAGGTAATCGATGATTGATTAAGAATAATAATAAGAATAAAAAAAAAAAAAAAAAAATGAAAAATTAAGAATGGAATAAAATAATTGGTAAATAATTGTATAATACTTAAGAATGAATTAATTCGAGATACCGGGGTTTGGGAAGATAAGGAAGGTGGTGGTTTTTTTTCTTTTCTTTTAAAATATTATAACGATGATGATAATAATAATATAATAAGACAAGAGCTGAGGGCGAGGAGGAGTAAGAAGAAAAAAAAAAAAAAAAAGAAGTTAATTAAGTAATAAAAAGTCACCGCGAGGAGCTATATACCGACTTTATATATATATAAGGGAGTGAAAATAAGTATAAAAAGAAGAAAAATAAAAAAAAAGAAAAAGAAGAAGAAGCTGGAGTGAAATTAAAATAAACATCCCCTAAATGAGTCGGCGGGTATCCCCCGCGGTAAAAGAGAGAGAGAGAGAGCTGCTAATTAATTCCTGTAGCTGAGGCTTGCTGCAGAGAGCGTAGTTGAACAGAACGAGAGAGTATGAGAGGTATAAGAGTGAGAGAAAATTTTAGGTGCGAGACTCTCGGAGCTGACTAACCGAGGGTGATAACAGCACAGTCGCTGCTGCTGCTGCTGCGGAGCCGCCACCTCGCCCGCGAGGGCAAGAGGTATTAAACACCGCCAACCAGCCACTGTCTGAGTCTTTAATTAGCCACCAAGTGGTCGCAAAAGCGAGGGTGAGGAGCTACTGGGAGCGAGAGCAACAGGTGAGATGCAAAGCAAGGGTTACACGACTACATATATACATACGAATTTACTATTTAGGGTTCATTTATATGGGGTGGAAAAATTTGTGAAATAAATTTTCTATTTTCTATAATAGTAAAGAAAAAAAAGAATATAAATATAAGTAAAAAAAAAAAAAAATAAGAAGAAACAAAAAATCAAATTTTGAAAAGTCGAATTTTCCAAAATCGTGTAAATTTGAATTAATTGCTTTTTTTTTTTTTTTTTTTTTTTTTTTTTAGGGGGATGATTAGTCGATCTTTTGATTCGTTTCTATATATATATATATATATACGGATGCGAGAATTTCGGAATATTAGGGTGTGAAGACTCTAATTGTAAAATAATTGAAAAATCGTTGGAGTTTTTTTTTAATTAATGAAATTAATCCCCAGGGGAGGATGAAGAGAAAAAAAAAAAAAAAATATATCAACCGTTTTATAACGGGCCGGTATAGTATACCTACGGACCTGTTGAGTGTCGTTAACAAGCCAAGGGAAGAGAAGAGAAGGAAAGGGAAGGGAATGGAATGGAAGGGTTGGTTGATAGCGATGAATATTCGAGGCTAAAATCTGCTCTCTAAAACAGGGGGGTGAAAAGCTAATGAAAAGTACATTAACCAAAGAGGAGGAGTAGTAGAAGAAGAAGAAGAAGAAGAAGGAGAGGAGAGGAGGAGATTATAAGTACGAGAAGGACGCGACGATCTATATAGAGTTTGAACGGGGTTAAGCGTGATAATTTGCGTTTACGCCGAACCCGCGCAACCCCAACCCTCTCTCTCCCTCTTCTTCGTCTTCTTCTTCTTCTCCTCGAGCTATTTAATTACGCTTAAAACATCCCTTAAATATTATCAGAGAATATAAAGGGGAGCGCGAAATCGTTACGGGGTGTTGAAATTAAAGCAAAGGGCAGAGTGGAGTTGATCGCAGGCAAGGGAAGGGTTGAACACGAATTATTTTCAACCCTTGGTACTATAATCAATCAAAGAGAAAAGCTATATATATATATATATAGTCGTGAGTATTTCAATTATAGAATAATTATAGTAATAAAATACTATATATACGTAAAATATAAATAAATATATACGAAAAAAATAAAAGAGAAAAAAAAAAAAATAAATAATCCCTCGGCAATTGCAGCAGTTGTCACCCCGTTAGAGCGTTGAAACTCTCGGCACGATCCGGCGAATCAACAGAGACAATTAATCGACGGATCGGGGTTTATGTACACCATCGCCAAACTCTTGCTGTTCGACAAATCTATAAACGACGAGAGAAGGAAGAAGAAGAAGAAGAAGAAGAAAAAATAAAAAAAAAAAATAAAAAAATTAGTCGCGATAGGTCGAAGTTCAGAATTTAATAATGGCACCGATTATTAGGTAGAGTGACAAGTTTTTGGAAATTTAGTAGGTATTTCTCCGGAAATCTATGTACTATAGCAGTTTTGAAAGTTTCGAAATCGCGGAAGCTGAAGAAATTCGCGATTTTTTTTTTTTTTTTTTTTTTGCAAAAAAAAAAAAAAAATTTCAAATTTTCGAAAGTTGTATCAAATTTCGTGGATAATATAATGAACAAAGAGAGAGAGAGAGAGAGAGAGAGAGAGAGAGAAGAACGACGACTTTTATATTCCGTCTTATTTCGTCCATTTGGGTCTTTATTTTCTTTTCTTTTCTTTCTTCTTGTTTTTTTTTTTTCTTTTGGCATCGCGATTTGGGATAGTACTATACGTCGTCGCGGTTTTGGTGTGGGCGAGTTCGTTGGCACCATTCACGATCAGTGAGAAGGAGGAAGACTCACTCTACTCTACTCCGCACTCTACTCTACTCTACTCTACTCTACTCTACGCTCTTCTGGCCATAGAACGTATAGTATAAGAGCTCTGAGAGAGAGAGAGAGAGAGAGAGAGAGAGAGAGAGAGTGAGTAGGTAGGTATGAGGCGGGGAAAGGCCAGGCCCTATCCGTCCGTGGCCGACAAGAACGAGTTCAGGTCCGACCGTGACCTACCTCTTCTGAACGCTGACGTCATAGCTATGTGCTCTATGCGAGTGAGTCGACGTGTCCCGTCGAGGGACACGACCGCGTTTTCTCGTAGTAAAACCAAAGTCCGTATATATATACCTACTATATATGAGAAGTGTAACAAACCGTATCTAGGAGGATGAAATTCTTCCCGTTTCTTATTTATTTTTTATTTTTTTTTCAATTTTTTTTTTCTTTTATTTGCGAAAAAAAATTTCTAAAAAAAAAAAAAAAAAATTTCGCGAGAATTTCAGGATTTTCTATTTATATACTACCATAGAGAGAGAGAGAGAGAGAGCGAAGAATTATAAAAGACGAGGAAAAGAAAAGAAGAGAAGAAACGAGAAGAGACACGACTATATGCGCAGGGGATGTAATAAAAAATAAATAACAAGACCTCGGAACCGCGGAGGAATTAATTAGGACTGGGTAATCAAGGAGATAGGGTCGCCCTCGGGACAAGAAAAAGGTGTCAGACGCCCGCGGTATAAATACTCGATCCTGTTGAACACCAGTCGAACGAGACTCTTAACTATCCCATCGTGAAAAACCCCCCCCTGCCCCTCTCCCCCTACCCCCAGGGCACTCAGAGCGCGAGAGTTAAGAAGTTGGTATAGCTTATGCGACCAGTAAGTCAGTCAGTCAGTCGACTAAGATAATTTTGTGGTCCAAAAAAAAAAATAAAGACCGAAATTTTCTCGGATCAAATCATAAAATTTTTTTCTCGAACCAAGAAAATTTTCCAAATATTTATGATATTGATCCGAGAAAATTTCGATCTTCATTTTTGCAAACCGCAAAATTATCTTTAATCAAGAATAATTTTCTTGGATCAAGTGAACCTTTTTTTTTTTTTTTTCTGTGCGTACATACGAATAAATAAAACACCAATATAATTCGAAATTTTTCCAAATTTTGAAAAAAAAAAAAAAAAAAAAAAATTTACTGACCACAGCTGATTTTCGTTTTTATCACATTCGGCGAGGATTATAATAAAATAGATGCGAGAAATTCGACTTTTCGGGGGAAAACTGGACGAAAAAAATTTTCTAATATATACGAAAATAGGAGAATCTTTGATATTCTATGTGTTGTGGACCCTGCTGCAGCCAGTGCTGCGAAAACGCGTTCCGTAAATACGGGTATAGGTATAGGGTAGTATTGGGTATGGGTACATCGGTATTTTAATACCCCAAAAGTTCGGGATGTATATAAGACGAGAAGGGGGGGGGGGGGGATTTCGTCTCCGGATTCTCCATCCATCGCATGAGTTATTAAGATTCTTGCGCGCATGCTCACTGTTCTTTCATCGATTCATATAAGAATATACTCTCTGCTGCTACTGCTGCTGCTGCTGGTGTTCGTTGGTTGTTCTCTGAATTTTATCCAGTGCTGTATATTATATTATATCAGACGCACACGCTGCACGCATACATATAATACTAACGTTTATAGAGAAAGCTCTATCGAATTTTTGTCTAAATCTGATGATTGCAGAAAGAATTGAAGAGACTGCAGAAAAAAACCCTTTTTTGGTTTTTTTTTTTTCGCTTTTTTGATTGGGGATCGATTTAAGATTTTTTGATTTTTTTTTTTTTTTTTGTCTCGTCTCGTCTTATCGGATTAATAAACAATTCTATTTAATTCCTACGCTACTGGAAATTTCCCTCTTTTTACATCCTCCCACCATATCTCATCTCTGACACACGTAAGGTCCATCGTGTGGGCGATATACGATATATACACTAGCGTATAGTTGTGCGAACCTTCGCTCGCGAGTCGTGATCTATGCGTTTAATTAACCATAGAGACGCTACAGCTACGACTCTTAGCCGCTGTTAGCCACGTACCATGGTGTATATATAGCCGTAACAAACTATTTTCCAACGTATGTGGGTGTGTGTATGTATGTGTGGGAGTGTGTGCAAGATAACGTAACGTAACGTAACATAACAGAATAGAACGTAACGTAACGGGACGGGGTTGGTATATATACGAGGCGAAATTAACCCCCGAGAAAAACTTATAATGTGTCTTGTTAGCCGGCTATCCGCATCCTGCAGGACCTGCACAGGACTACCGTATGGACCACCGCGCTTGGGACGTGCCATCCTCAATATCTATCCATTTTTCTACCTCTATTTATACCCGGCTACTCCTACTCCTCTTCATCTTATTCTTACTCTCTCTCTCTCTCTCTTTCCTATTTCAGTCTCTTTATTGCCAGAGTGCATTTGTTGTCTTTCATATCGTGATTAATACGAGAGCTCGCCCCGTTATACTTAAGTTTCTTATATTCTTTCGCGACTTTATGTGATTCGAGGTATATATAGGTATAGTAGTACGTACACTATTATAAATAGCGGATCTTTTTTTTTCCAGCTGTATAACGTCGAATTTCGTCTAGATTTAATTTTTTTTTTTTTTTTTTCATCATTTTTTTTTTTTTTTTTTTTTTTTACAACCCTCTACAAATTTTACAACCCCCTGCATTATTGCATGCAGTCTCTTATTTTGCGGTACAAATCGCCACGAATATTGAAAACTATGTAATTTTTTTAGAATCATATAATTAATCAATTAATAATTATGTATACAATATTTTTTTTTTTTTTTTTTTTTTTTTTTTGTGTTTTCAACTTTTTGTCTCACTTCCGTCACGAGGTGATTAAAACAACGTCCTGTAATGATTTTTATGATATAAACTCTGGACAATTGGGTCGGAAGTTTTTTTTATGGTTTTTTTTTTTTTTATATGGTTTGAATATAATAATTGCTCTGCACTCGGAGTCGCGCGTATAGTTCCAGTTTCTACATAATGTATAATAACTAATTTTTTTATTTTATTTTATTTTTTTCCATTTTTTTTTTTTTTTTTTTTTTTTATCTTTTACATTCTGTACCTACCTATCCAAATTAACGCCCGAGTCGCTAATGACTCTGGTAGTATATAATAACGAACGAGATCCTCTACTACATATTATGCCCACACACATATAACGCTATAATATGTGCTATGAAACTCGCAGGAAATGCCTCATATAACCGCGTATAGCTCGACTTCCGCCGTAGTGAAACAATGCATCGAAATTGCTATACGTAAGTATATATATCTATTATATATTTATTCAACGGTCAAAAATCCTCATATTATACAAGTCACAGTCATTCGGTAATTATTACGGTTTATTCTCATAGAATAAAAAAAAAAAAAAAAAATTTAATATTCAACTTTCGGCAAAAAAAAAAAAAAAAAAAAAAAATTCTAAGAAATTTTTCGCATATGATTTCTCTTCAACGTTTCTGTAGTATATAGTGTGATATTACAAAAATTTTATACATCATCATCATATTTAAAAAAACCCTATAGTATACGTTTTTTTCCCATTTCTTTCCTTCTTCTTATTTTTTTTTTTTCGTTTTTTTTTTTTTTTACATCAGTAAATATTAACACTGGATAATCCCAGGGTCTTCTCGCGTTTATCGCGGTTTAGGTATATATATATATATATGTATGTGTTTATATTATCGATAGCCGAGCTATCGATAACGCGCGTTGCATTCTCAGGGAGGGTTGATATATATACGACGATTATAAAGGTAGGTATATACTTTTCGGTATTGAAGAAGAAAAAAAAAAAGAAGAAAAATTGAATTAAATTATTGAAATAAGGAAAAAAAAAAAAAAAAACACGGTATGAAATTATATATAATATTATAGTATTATATAATTACTATAACAATAAACTCACCATCGAGCAGCGCTGGCATAGAGAAATGAACGTTTGGTGCAGTCTTCTGTAACAAAAAGAAATAAAAAAAAAAAAAATAGAAAAAAGAAAAACTATACAAAAAAAAAAAAAAAAAAAAAAAAAAAAATAGGATAAATAATAGCGATAATCAGAAAACAGTGAAATCCTTCTTTACTCTAATTTTTCCTTTTTCCAGTCTCATGTCAGCTAATGGCTTCTATATCCATTAGGATCGTCCCAAATTATCGGTCATATCCGAATTTCAATACAAAAATCGTGTTTTATTAAAAAAAAAGGGAAAAATTCGAAGACTTTGGAGGCGGTACTCAAAATTGAGGTGGTAATCTAAGATTTTGGCTAAATTTTTGTGTGCACAGATATTTCTAAATTCTAAAATGATCAAATTAATCAAGAACCACCCTAATATACATTAGTTATTCTCTCTTGGCTATTTTACCTACTTGTTTCTATATTTCATATACGGTATGTATATATACACACGCAGTACCTATATCTAGGGGATACGTGTATATGATTATATTTTCTTTTCACCACGTCGCGGAAAGTCCGCGGATAATTTCACTAAATTAGGTACAATTATTTAGGGGTAGTAGATTGTGGCTTGAGTGCTAGTAAAGGTAGTCTTGTGTGTCATACTCTTTTTCATATGGGTTAGAGAGTCGCCTGAATATCGATCACCATATATATATATATATATATATATTGTGACGTCGGTAGACCCTACACGGAGAAAAAAATTCCATCAATTTTTGCACGGAAAATTCAATAAAAATTCACGCACAAAACCAATATTCGAGTATTGCACACAATACAACAGCTAATTAAAACTTGTGAGTTTATCCCGCTGAATCCCAGTGAGTAGTGCATCGACAGAATCACAGACAATCACGCACACTACCATTCGCTGGAATACCATAAGGCTCTACCCAAATTATAGCTTACATTGACGATCTATACGAGGGATCTTTACCTGGACCACCTACCCGCTTGCCCGAAGATCCGCTCCAATAAGGTAAGAGCATACGAATATCAAATTAAAAAAGGTGACAGCAGTGCAGATACGAAAACCATCGGAATCTAGATCGTAATATTTGCAACCCTGAACGTAGCTTATGCAACACAAGGTTCTCAAACGTAACTTCTAACGATTAGAAATAAACTACTATGTAAGATTCCAATTTAAACCATAAAATAATCCCCATATGGCAAACTTCTGTTCCAGAAGACGCCATGCTGAGCCTAATTTTTCTATTGATACTTGGTTTGTGCTCATCAACGATGGGGTTGATTTGGTCAGAATTTACCTCGTTTGGAGACATCGGCGCTAGAGTATTGGGGATAATACGTACACTGCAGTTAGCCAATATCGCATTTAGCACTATCATTCGAGGCTACACACTGTATAAAAAATATGGATGGAGCATTCGGTTGTTAGGAGCATTGTTCAATTCAGTCACAAGCTTGTTGATGTATCCGCAGTACCCAGGGATACAGCAGAAACCGCCACCACTCCAACCATGGGACCCCCGCCACGCACAGACCAACAGGTATACTTTGGAAATTCACCCTCGGAAATAATAACCGTAGAAACCTACATGCGAAGTACCTGCAGAATCCGAATTAGAAAGACGTATAAAGATACGCGATATGATAAATGAAAGTATAATCCATATAGAGTAGACGCCAAAGAGCATTATCTTCCCTGTCATTCAAGTTTTGAAGGGAAAAAAATTTCTGAGAAAATTAATGAAAAATAATTTTTTTAAATTAATTTGTCGAAAAGTATAAGTAGTAATCAAATATACATATTATGACTTTTAAACCACTGTAACTCGTTAACGGTTCAATCGAGCAACTTGGGCCAAAGAACTATTTTTGTAGATCATAAAATTCTCTACAAAACCGTATATCCACTTTATTCAGCTATCAGTTGAATAAAGAGAGTTATAAAAATAAAACTAGGATGAACAAATTTTGCAATTTTAAATACATGGGAAATCTTATTTTCAAATGCGCTAATTCTGTGTTCAAACTCTCCTTATCATCATACATTTCACACATAAATAGTACCTATACCATATATAATATATATATATAAGTATTTCTCAACATAATCGTTTCAAATTTATATTTTCATATTTAATCGATATAGTTTTTAAAAATTCTCTTTATCTTTTTTAATAAACCCGTAAAATAAAACTTTCTCAAACTAGCAGCAATCCCGCCTTTCATATATACCTACCTATATATATATATATATATATCCACGTATATATACATACATGGCCTAAGGCTCCCTCTAATACGCGTAGGGGTCGGTCATTATTACCAAGTAAGTGGTGCAGTCCGGATTTTTTTTTTTTTTTTTTTATTTTTTATTTTTCTTATTTTCTCTTCTTTTCTTTATATATACTATGCTTTTTACTTTTTTATCCAGTTTTTTTTTTTTTTTTTTTTTCTTATTTTTGTTTTTTTTTGTTTTATTTTTTTCTTTTCTTTTCTTTTCTTTTTTTCTCTCTTTACTCCTCGACGACTTTGCTTGTGTACCAGACAGCTCGACTCAACCCCGACGGACGGGGACGGATCAATAACTTTCAAACGGTTTCCAACCCCCCAAGACACTGTGTGTATATATATATATATATATATATAAGGTGCACGAGGTGCAGTGGACAGTTCGCACAGAGTTTTACCCTGTCTAGAAGATAGAAAGAAAAAAAGAAAGAAAAATTGAAAAAAAAAAAAAAAAAAAACAATTTTTTAGAAAAAAAAACCAAAAAAACCAAAAAAACAAGGGCGAGAAAGAAGCTTAGAACGTTTTTCGAATATTAAGATTCCCTTTTTTTCATATACTTGAATAAGATTATTTTATATATATAAAAAAAAAAAAAAAACGAGCTTTTTATTTATTTTTTTTCGTTTTTTTATCATTTCATTTTAAAAACTGACAAATATAAATATGATTACGATACGATACGATATGATATTTCCGTAACCTAGGTCCTAGAATTCGCGTTTTATATGCGAGGATCCGTCCGTGGCCTACCTCAATCGGGTTTAGGTCTATACGTGGGAGTCCGCACTCACTCGACCGCTAGAACTACACACGAACGACGACGCTAGCTGGTGGTAAGATCGATATATCGATTGTTTGGTAAAGGTCCGTACGACTCGAGACTGTGCGAACTTTGACGTGTGGGGATGTAGAAGGGGGTTGGACGGGGGTTGCGAGAGAAAAAGAAAAAGTAGAGAAAAAAACAGAGAAAAATAGAAAAAAAAAAAAAAAAAAAAAAAAGATCCGCGCGGTCGTCGACCAGACTTCTTTTTTCGGGGGATATATACTATAGTAGACGCGGAGAGTTTTCTTGTGGTGAGTTTCAGCTATATAGGTACAGCTACGAGGCGAGGGGGATAAGATCCTGTCGTGGTCACTTGTTGCCTTACATACACTCCTTTCCTTTCCTTTCATTTCGTTTCCTTTCCTCCGCATCTTCTGCGTATTAATATATCGCATATTATCTCTTACGTTATATTCTCTCACTGGTGTCTTCTCTCTTTCGAATCTCTTATCAAAGAAAAAAAAAAAAAAGAAAAAAAAAAAAAAAAAAAACGAAGAAGTAGAAGAAGAAAAAAAGGAAAAGAAAATGTCGAAGTTAAGGTATACACCTATATCACGGACTGTGTGGGGATCATCTCTTCAACTATAACGCTGGTCAAACACAACTGGCCAAATAAGAGAAATACCTGCGTGCCTATATACCGTAGCTAGACGCGCAAAGATACATATATACCTGCGTAGTATATAAATACATAAAAAATGAAATAGAATCGAACCGTTCATCCCCCTCTATATTAATATATGTATATATATATATACATATACACATATGTGTGTATCGGAGAGAAGAAGAAGAAGAGACTTTGTTAGTTCCGGCCCCGCTATAACGTTATACTCGTTATCGCTATGGTTAGCTGCGGTATAGAGACTACGGGGCCTTAAATTATCGGTTAACGCGATATCGAACGCATATAAGGATAGCGGAGCCCGCACGAAACCGCGATAGCGGCGAACGAACTACGGTAGATAATTTTTTATTTTTTTATTTATTTATTTTTTTTTATTTATTTTTATTTCTTTAGATCCTCGCACCTCTTCTTCGTATACTTATACCTATATTATATATCTCTAATCGGTATAAGAGTATCTGTTTTTCTATTTCTCTCTCTGTAATAGCTGATCTCTCTCATTTCTCTAATATAGACGACAAGACACCTTGAACTAGCCCTCGATCTACTTGTTTGCTTTTTTTTTATACTTAATAATCTTATCTCCGAAAACCGATGATTATTCGAGTATATGAAATATCGTTTCTATAAATATGTATATAATATATTTTATACGATTAACAATTTTCAGAAAATATGATAAAAATGTCACTAATGCTATATTAAGGTCCTAAGCGCCAAAAAATTATTTTTTTTTTGCGGATATGCCCAAACGATGTTATATGGCGTGAAAAAGATTTTGCCACCAAAAAAAGAAAAAAAAAAAAATGAATTTTTTTTTTTTTTTTTTGCGCTTACGATCTTATGTCATTAGTGACGCGATCTATCTAAACTTTTGGGAAAAATTGCAATTCGTTAGTTTGAAAAATTCGTCAAAAATTTCTCCGAGCCGGTTATTATATATATTTATATTCGCAATATAAAACCGACCCGATATACATAGGTATATATAGATATATATGCATATTATGACCACACGTATATTTCGAGGCGTTCCAAAAGCGTTGTCGGCTGTCTTGTCCCAGCTACTGCTCTGCCGCGCGCCGGTTTAGCCCCTGTCTCTTCTGGTCTGGCTGTTATATGCCTTGTGCCTTATATATATATATATATATATATTATATATCGGCTAAGAAACTCATCGGAAGGTTTTATATTTTCACTAAAACGTATCCAGGTAGAAACTGTCTCCTTATGCGTGTGTATATATGCGGGTGTCTCCGAACGCCTACCCGGAATCACTAATACCACAATAACTCGAACCTTACTATATGCGAGAATTATCCAGGTGCAAGGTTTCTCATGCGCCAAAAATTCGAAACAGTTTTTCGGGGTGCCGAAAGAATTTTCTAAAGAAAATAAGTAGAAGAAAGAAAAAAGTAAAAAAAAAAAGTACCGATTTTCAAAATTTTTTTCATAATTTTACACCCAATTTTTATTTATTATTATTATTATTCTAAGGGATGATTCTGGATCGTTTTTTTTTTTTTTTTTTTTGTTTTTACCCTCAAAATCTTGACGCGTAGATATAAGAATTAGGAAAGACCGGTACGAGGCTCCCTGTTTAAATACCCAAACGACGCGACGCAGTTGGATATTTCAGGTATACGCATGACGTGCGGATGAAGGGAAAAATAAGATAGATAAAGAGAGAGAGAAAGAGAGAAAGAAGGGCCATATGGGGGGGACAGGGGGCAGGGGGCCGTTTGCCCCAAACGCATATAACTAACAGTCGAGATTTAGTGTAGATTTACTGGTCCACGAGTCTAGGTCTGACCCGAGTGACATCGGTCCGCATGCATCTCCATACATTAAGTATATACCTATAGTAGTTTTTGTATATATGCGTGGGGGTCTCTCGCTTGCGGCTTGAAATTTAAGAAAAATAAAATAAAAACTTAAATGAAATGAAATGAAATGGAATTGAATGAGGTATAGGAGGAGGAGGAGGAGGAGGAGGAGGAATGATAATGACGAAAAAAGAAGTATAAGAAAAAAAAAAAAAAAAAAAAAATTGGAATACCTAAACAACCAAATCGGCTTCTAGGAAATATCACGAATATATATATTTGTATATTCAAGGCGAAGTCACCGGGGGGCAAAACCTACCCTGTAAAAAAAAAAAAAAGAAAAAAAAAAAAAAATATCCTCATCCCTTATGTATATGGGGTGTAATTAATTACCGCGTGCGATGATTATGATGATATATACTACGGACGTGCATATATATATATATATATATATATATACATACATATGCATACAGGAGTTTTACCTTCTGGAAATAAGAATGAAAATATGAGACACGCTATGAATATGGGTGCACTTCGCTGCATAACGTATATTAGACATAGATATATATATATACGTATACCATGAGCGAGAAATTTATGCTGTACACCTAGAGGTATAGGATATATATACGCTACTGCAGGAGTGCAGGAGAGCAACGACTTCGTGCCATTTTTGGTTGTTAAAGGATATAATATACGAGCCATGTGCGCATTCCGGTAATAGTAACCGCAATTTTATTCTTTCATCTTTTTTTTTTTTTCTAAATCTTTCATCTAAATTTCACAGATTTTTTTTTTTTTTTTTTTTTTTTTTTTACGTAAAATCTGATAAAAATCTGTCGATTTTTTTAATCTCAATCTACAATCCTATAAAGACTTGAGAATAGTTCTTCCATAAGTGTATTTAAGAATCGAGGATCGCATGGGGTCATTGTCGATGAGTTACGTCCGCACGGTTGGTTATGAATTCGGTTTTGATTTTTTTCTTTTTTTTTTTATCTCGCTTTTTTTCTCATTCTATATAAGAAAAGAAAGAAATTAAAGACGCAGTCCTGCGTGTACCGTGTCCCCCGTATCCCGCCTCGTCCTTCTATAAGGCTCTTAAAATATTCGAAACTGTAGCTTTGGCTTTGGGCTTTGGGTTCTGGGCTCTGGGCTTTGGCTTTGGCTGCTGCTGCATCGCACCATTGTTGAAAACCCGCGTTCCTGCAGAGGGCCCCCACGTGAGATGGGGCGGCAGTGGACAAAGGGACCTTGCGGCGAACTAAGAGCGAGTGAGAGAGAGAGAAAGAGAGAAATCTATATATATATAGAAAAAGAGAGTAAAAAGGAAGTAAGGACCAGCCACCAGGAGTCGAGCCGACTACGGCCACTTGGACACTCAATGGTGCGAATTCGAGGCGTTATAGTCGTTCTTACTGCAAGATATGGTTTCACTTATTAGATACTCCAGGCTTTAGATCCTGCAGCGAACACAGTCCCATAATATATATATGCGCTTATATAGGGGGGGTTGTGCCTTTATAGAAGAAAACGTTTCTACTCGAATTCATTTATTCAATGGAATAAAATTTGGGCCTTTTCTCATTTTTTTTTTTTTTTTTTGTTTTGTTTTTCTTATCCTGCATAGAATATATCGTTGGAATTTAGAAGACTGCAGATGATTTCTTTTTTATTTAATAATTATCCATCATCGCGATATCTGCGGAGTCCTGCGCGATTCACAATAACAGAATATCCTCGATTTTCTATACCAGCCTCATATAGTACAAAGCATGTGATCATCTCGCGCTGTAACCTCCTTTCTATATTATCTAGTTAGTTATATCCACTCGCAGAATCCAGGTCCATATAATATCGTCGATTGATATATGAAGATGTTAAATACTCGGAAGGTTCTAAGATTCAAAAAAATATATATATATATATATCGCGTCACTAATGCCATAAAGTCGTAAGCGCCAAAAAAAAAAAAAAAAAAAAAATTTCGTGTTTTTGGTGGCAAAATTTTTTTCGTGCCATATAACATCGTTTGGGCATATCCGCAAAAAAAATAATTTTTTTGCGCTTACGACCTTATGACATTAGTGACGCGATATATATATATATTTATATTTGATTTCGATCTAGAATCGTTGTATATAATTACGAAAAGCGCAATTTTATTTCAAATTTCAAGTTTCGTGGATTTCGTATATATATACACAGATCAGGGAATATGTATATCCTTTGGTTATTCGCTTGGTATAATATATATAATATGATGAATAGTTTGATCTGATCATAGCGCATAGTTTGGATTTAAGGTTTCGAGGTCGCAAAGGGGGTCGGAGATAGATTGTTTCCAGTCAGTCAGTCAGTCGTGTTGATATACCTATAATAGAACGCATGAGATGAAATGAGATGAGATGAGATGATAGAGAGAGAGAGAGAGAAGCTTAGCTTAGCCATAGTGGGCTTAGATTGGGCTAATTAATTAATGCGCACGTCCTGTCTCGTCCCGTCTAATTATCTCGCTTGTCAGTTCAGTTCGTACGTACTAACGCAACGAGCTTTGCTGCTTACATATATATACATACATTCATACATACATACATACATACATACATACACTCTTCTATAATATACTGTAACAAAAGTTGTGTTGTAATTGTAATTGTAATTACACTAATTGTGACGTCACATCAGCAGCAGGATATGCTACACCTAGAAAAAAAAAAATAATCGTCGTCGTCGTTGCCATATAATATAATACGACAACGACACAATAAAATAAAATAAAATAAAAAAATAAAATAGAATAAATATAAATATAATTTTTTTTTTTTTTTTTTCCTATCATATTATTTATAATTAAGAAATTTTCTCGAATAATTAATTAGAGAACAGCTCTTACAACATTGTTGTATCGTTATACATACGACAGTGCGATTCTACCTTTCAAAACTGTGTCAAAACGGATAATCTATTTTTGCACATTTACCCGGGTGTTTATTCTGGCTGACAAGACAGCGTCAATTATAAACCACGCGTTAACATAGTACATATGCAGTTATGCAGATTTTAACCGATATTGTCTATCATACTCTTCGGTTAGCTTTAGTTTTGTTGAATTATAATGAAAAACTAAATTCTGCGAATTTTTGTTCTTTTTTTTTTTTTTTTTTTTTCATTTTCTCGATTATCTGAGAGAGATCAAGACCCCTGCCTCTGCAATGGTATATACCACGTGCGTGTGTGTGTGTGTAATCCGCAACGTATATTTTAATTGTATCTTCATATACGCCAGTAAAACCGTTTTTTTTTTTTTTTTTCATTCATTCATCCATTCATTCACTCTTTCTTTCTTTCTTCCTTTTTTCTTCTTCTTGCCCTTCTGGTATTTTATCGGGGCTATATCGTGTATTTAGGTGTTTTGGGATTTGGGTATTTGGGTCGCGGTGGTGCAGCATGAACCCAAACTGTTTCTATTATTGGCCCTTTTTCGTAGGCCTCCCCCCCCCCCCCCCCCCCCCCCCCCCCCCCTCTTATGTCAGAAAAGGCCGAAGATCCCTTTCGGTTTTCTCGCTTTCATTCAGTTTGCGACTCGGTACCCTAGAGCCATAGAAGAAAAAAAAGAAAGAAGATGAAGAGGAAGAGGAAGAAGATGAAGGGTTGGGATCCGTCGTACCTCCTGCACCCTTAGTTCTCTGGTATTATAATACATAGACTAAACCTTGTTCCTGCCCCTCGCGTTGCAGGTATATAAATGTATCTGTATCGGTATTATAACCCAAAAGAAAAAAGAAAAAAGAAAAAGAAGAGAGAAAAGCCAAAATGACACTTCATGTGCCGAAGGGACGAAGAGGATCGGGGCTTTGACTGGATCAGGACAATGGACCAGAATTAGGGCAGAGATGAAGGAAGGTGGTGGGAATTTTGGAAAAGAATCACCTTTTACATATATATATAGTACTATATACACTATGTGCCTATATACATCTATAGAAAATATATTTTCATTATTTAGAGCATGCGAGACCGATCTGTAACGATTCCCACCAAACCACGTATATATATACTATATATATATATATATAATTTTCTCTAACCGTCCAATTTTCAAATTACACATATAATCTATTCTATTATACCGAAAAAGAAGGAAATGAAAAGAAATTAACAAAAAAAAAAAAAAAAAATGAAAAAATAAAAAAATAAAAAAATGGTCCAATTTTCGTTATAATAATTCCTAATGTTGGTTTCGTTTTAAAATTATCACAAGCCTGGTCGGATAATCTTAGCTGTTCAATCGACTAACTGACTGATTGACTGACAGTTTTGAAAATAAAAACCCTTTCGTTAAGTTAGTCTGGGCGTCTGACCCTTCGGGCGACAAGTGCAGGAGCTCAGAAGCAAGTTTGAAATTCCTTTGCTATACTATTTTCGCCCTTTTTCTTTTTCGTCTTTCGTCTTTCTCTTTTTGTTACATATGCAAAAATTTCCTCGGTGGAAAAATGACTAATGCAAACCATACACCCCGACTGCCTTCCTGCCTTTCTCGTGCCTCGTGCCTTGTGCCTTGTGCCTCGTGCCCCTCGCACAAGTCTACAAGCTTCTGCGAGGAGGCAGCAGACTGCAACGCGTTGCTCGAGTCTTTTCCTCGATAAATATTCAAATCGTAGCCAAATTTGAATTTGAATTCTTTAGACCCGCATCCGTCGCGTGTGCACTACCCAACTATATATATATCTAATACTACCCCTTCCCCTTCCCCTTTCCCTTGTACCTCTCTCTACCTACCCCATGCCCACACCTTGCACAACACGATTCTTACTACTACGATCTGCACAACGTGTTGCAAATCGCGAATCGTATATATAAGATAACCAGAATATAGACGTCGAAATGTGAAATGGATTTTTCGCTCTCGCAATATCGCGATGAATTTATAAAAAGATTTTTATACTATCTTTCCCGAATTTGGGTAAAAAAGAAAAGAAAAAGAAAAAGAAAAAGAAAAAACACAAAAAACGTTCGTCAACTAAATTTGTCTACCTTTCTATAAGTACGAAAAAAAAAAAAAAAGGATGAAAAATTGAAAATTCGTTGTAGATTTGTAGCTAGAGAGAATATAGGCAAGAGTGTAAATGAAGAAACGAGAGAAAAAAAAAAAAAAATGTAAATTTAAATCGCGTCGAGTACTTTGAATGAGGATCGTAACTGTCGCGTGCGCTGGGTGGGTCCGCGTCTCGTGTATCAAAAGTTTAATACTTTACATTATAGTTATACATATATAGAATAGCCTAGAATGGATATAGAGATACATAATGTACAATAAAGTTAAAGTAGGTAAGTACTATAGTTATGTATATTTTTTTTTTCTTTTTTTTTTTTTTCCCCCGTGTGTAGGACATAAGATATTCTTATACCTATCTACCTGCTGCCATGCAGCAGCAGCAACAGCAGCACGAGAGTAACGCACGCAAGCGGTTAAATAAAACTTATCCTAAATTTACACATTATCATTATACCTATACCCTAGAGGTATAAGGTTGAGTGTAAAGAATATACTTATATGGGATATATATATATTAGAATATTCAAATTTGAAGAAATAAATAAAGAAAGAAAAATAAAGATTAGAATTAGAATTATACAGGGTATAACGCGTGCCAAAAACCATCCCTTAGGTATATATATTTTATAATATGAATCTATATAAGAGTTAAACATCAGCGGTCTTTTTTTTTTTTTTTTTCTTTTTTTTTTCAACCCTTCAAAAAATTCATGATATATTCAAATTTTGCTAACCCAACACGGGGTATGTGCATGCAGATGCGGATTTAGTGACTGATTGAGTGCTAAATTCAATGCACTATACATGTACCTATACATACTGTGAGGATTTATCAATGGGGCACGCGCGAGGGGGTTTAGGTTTTATAGAATTTTTCGAAAACTTAATAATATACTACTGAATAAAGTAATTATAAAGACGAGTAGAAAAAAAAAAAAAAAAAAACGGAAGAAAGAGAATAAAAAATGAAAATTTGTAAAAAAAAAAAAAAATAAAACTGAATCGGACTGAGAATGAGAAATAAATGAAGAAACATACTACAGCACACATCGCGTGTGAGACATGACGACTTCTTCTCGAATACGTATAGAGATGTATTACTATACTATATATACGTACGTTTATATACATACATATACACATATATAGATATATTAAAACGCAAGCGTGCGTAAGAGTTGTAAATCAGATATAGACACTCGGTGAAAGTGTACTACATTAACGTTTTTCTTTGCTTGATTTACACCGTTATTAATCCCTGCGAGTATAAGAGGGGTTTAATTTATGAAATCTGGTACAAACTCGCGTATATACATATACATATAATACACATCGCTTACCCTAATCTCGTTACAAATCGTCGAGGTTAACCATCCTCGTTTATTTGATTTGTTTTTTTTTTTTTTTTTTTTTTTTTTTACGATCAACCATTAAAATTGAAAAAAAAAAAAAAAAAAAAAAAAAACTAAATCAAAAGAATAAGAAAAATTGAATAAATAGGTGAAACAACTCGAGTTATGCACTGATACGAATAATCAATTACCTATACATGTATGTAAATCGTCATTATAAGACGATATATAATAATAATAATATCATGAAATGCAGCTGAGCATTAGATAATTGCAAAAAAAAAAAAAAAATTGTGCTCTTTAAATTGAAACAAATTTGAAAACCGATTACCTACATTGATATTATAGAATTGGAATTAGGGGCTCAAACTTTTTGAGTACCTACACAGAAAAAAAGGGTAACTTGATTCAAGAAAATTTTGCGGTCCAAAAATGGAGACCGAAATTTTCTCGGATCAAATCAAAAATTTTCTCGAACCAAGAAAATTGTGCCAATTTTCTTGGTTCGAGTAAAAATTTTTGATTTGATCCGAGAAAATTTCGGTCTCCATTTTTGGACCGCAAAATTTTCTTGAATCAAGTTACCCTTTCTTTCTGTGTACATGCAACAATATTTCGTCAATGGAGTTTAAAAAAAAAAAAAAAAAAAAAAAAAAAACTCCGCACACCTTATAGCTTATTGAGCATGTGTGTGTGTGCATATGCGAGGAATAAGAACATGAGAACCGCAACATAGCTCTACAGCTCGCACCTTCTTGTTCGCGTTTTAGTTTAGTTAGACTTTGCTTTTGCTTTTATACCTTTACCTTTACCTTTGCGTTTGCGTTTACGTTAGGCGCGTTCGCGTGCCTAGCTCTTGTAATAATTACATACTTCAACCGATGAACGCGACTCGCTGCGAGTTGACCGCCGCGCTTAATCGATTCGACTATACAATACTATACACATTTTTCTACCTTATACCAACGCGCAAGGACTTTAACGATATTCTATATACACATACAGGCATATGCATGCATATAGGTAAAATCGTAATGTTGAAAAAAAAAAAAAAAAAAAAAAAAAAACACTCAAAATCATACGAATTTTCTAAATATGAAAAATATGCTTTGAAATTTTCTTAAAAAAAAAAAAAAAAAAAAAAAAATCCTTATAAAATCGATGAATACTATTATAACTTAGTTAGTATATAATAAATCGATAATAGAAATTGAATTATATCCATATGTATGTATGTATGTATAGATATCTCGCGCGGAACATGGGTCTCTGTACCGCGTTTATCCGCGAGCTGGCCTTCCATGGGCCCAGAAAGACTCTCTCTAATTATCCGCAAGGTAGATAGGTATATCCTTACGGCTATATAGGTAGGTATAATATGTATATGGGCGAGTGCTCGATGCGAACAGGTAATTACCAGTAAACACTCGCTTGGTATATATATATATATATATATACCTACCTACGTTCGTTCGTTCGTTGGTACTATGGCCGTTATTAATAATCGGCTATTATAACGAAAGTTGCAGTACATATTCATACGTATATAAATATATATATTTTTTATATATACCTAAGATACATATAAATATATATATATGTACTGGTACTACAGTAATAGGCCCAGATATTCCGCTTCAGGACTAAAGGACATAATATAACAGTGTTTAAACCTCGTGTATAGGTACCGATCGCGCGAATCGATACACCTATATAGGTACATGTGGTGATAAGAAAAGTATCGGTTTCGTTGATAATATTATATATATATGAAAAAAATTGTCTTTTTTTTTTTCTTTTTTTTTCTTTTTTTTTTCTTTCCTTCGTATTATATCGTTTAAACTAATCTTATTTTATATATCCCGCATCGCACGGGTAGGTATATATAAAAACAGTTCGAGTATAATAATAAAAAGATACGCGAGATTAGCGGTTTTCCGAGGGGTAAATCACGAGGCAGAAACACGTACACCACATCTCCCATCTCCCAACATCTCCCCCTACATTTTGATAACATTTCTTTGATTTTTCAAGATTTTTCAAGATTTTCCAAGATTTTCGGTCATTTCCGAACATCTCCCAGCACTTATCTCCCTTTATCTCCCTTTATTTCTCAATATTTCCTAAACATCTCCTGGATTTTGTACACCAAATCTCCCCCGTGATTCACCCCTCGCGGTTTTCCTTTCGTATATAATTAGTATATATATATATATTATATTAGTATATAAACTATACGTTAAGAAATGAAAAGCATTTGTATAGAATTTGATTTTGATTTTTGATCAATTTTGCTCTTAATTTATTTTCAATCGTATTTCTGTTTCTGTATTTTTTTTTTTTTTTTTTTTTTTTTTTTTTTTACTTTATTCGTTTTTTTCTATTATTATCGAATACAGGAGGGGGTCGTTGTCGAGTGTGTAAATTTTTACCGTAGAAATGATTGAGGCACCGATTATACGGATCGATAATCTACTACCTTTGTGTCTCCCGTCTCTCCCCCCCCCCCCCCCCCCCCCCCCAACCTTCCGCGGTTATTCACGTCAACCTCGAACTTCTCGATGTTCGAAGAATGTATATAAGCATTAGAATATACGGCGGTACGTTTGTCTTCGGTACGGGGGCGGAGGGGGGTTAGTGGACGCGGTTTGTATCGATATTGAGGTGTACCCTTCTATGTCGAAGCCTCGGTGCCTCGTGCCTGCAAGTGTTAGGAGTGGAGAAGAGAGAAGGACAAAAAAAAAAAAATATATAATAGGGGTTGTAGTGTGCGAGCAGAACTAGTCTTGCACATATATATATATATATGTGTGTATATATTCTTTTTTTTTTTTTTTTACCATAGAGCTCTGGCTAGCAGCTAGCCATACCTTATGCCTTGGTTTTACTTTGGCTTACGTTGTGCCGTTGGTGCGATAGCGTGGTAGCAGTGCCGTCGGTGGCACTGAGCGTCGCCTATTGATTTTTACTTCTAATGAATTCGAGCTAAAAACCCCAACCCCACCTCCACCTCGACTACCACTTCCACTTCCACGTCCACTTCCACTTCCACCCTCACCCACCTACCCCATACCACAGAAACTGTAAGGGGGGGGGGAGTAAGGGCCCACCTTTACCATCCCCCTTGTGCTTAGCCGTTTGCTACAACCCTCTGTTCCACGAACCACGCCAATCACAGCACGGCATAATTACACCGACCTAGCTAGCTAGCTGGCCTAGGTAGTAGGTATAGCTATGGTATATAGTAGACACCCGCGCGTTCCGTTCAGTTTCGTTCGCCGCAATCGCCGTACAAACGACCCTAAGGCGTTTATTTCCTTTTTTTTTTTTTTTGTTTTTTTTTTTCTTCTACTTTTTCGTTTTTTTCTTCTTCTTCTTCTTTATACTTAGTTTACGGAAAATTTTTATATATATACCGAACGAGGTATATTTATACCGTAAGAAAATTATTTTTGTTAAAATTTTATACGTCCGTGATTCGATTTCGGAAAGAATCTTTTCTGTTTTTTTTTTTTTTTTTTTTTTCAATTTTCTTTTCTTTGCAAAACCGTTATTCTATACTATATCTATATATACGTTGAAAGATCGTAAATGTATACAGAGCTGTTCGTTGACACATCGATACTATTATATGATATGTTGTACATATATAGGTAAAATAACGGGGTGCAGCTAGTATAAAAATTCGGTAAAAATCATTCGATCAAATCAATTCGAAGTATATAAGCTAAGGTTCTAAGGTGTTGGTATTATATATATACATATATATACTAGCGAGAAATCAGTTATAAAATCACGCGGGTTTCCTTTCTTATAAACTATACGTATATATATATATATATATATAGGATTATATATATGTGTATGTATATATACACACACCCTTTCTTTCGTATATATATATATATATATAACCCGATCATTAATTTGTAACGAACTAGACCTAACTATTATTATACCTTTACAGAGAAAAAAAAAAAAAAAGGAATACACTATATATATATATATATATGTTATATTATATACATAGATTCTCCCTTTCTCTAATGTATTTTACTCTCATATATATATAATATATATATATATATGTATAACGAAGAAATTCACTCGCGCTAGCACAGAGAGAAATCGAGTAGGGGTTTTCAGGGGTGGGTTTAGAGGGTGAAACTGGGAGTTCGCCTATCCCCGAGGGTCTCGAATCAATCGATAGGGAAATATCGGCATATATAGGGGTGAGAGTTAGAGAAGAAGACGCTGCCTGCCCTGAAAGCACGGGGTGGTCTTGGCGGATGGATGGTATTGGTATGGGGATGCATAAGGGGTGGCATTAGTCGAGGCGACAGCGACCGACTGGGTTTTGGGACTGTGCAGGGGGTTTAAAGGGGGTGAGGGGGGATAAAAACTCTTTGTTCCCGCGTACGTATATATATATATATACCCAAACCTGCGACTACTACTAGTACGACGAAGACGACGACGACTATAACGGGGATGAAAAAAAATAAAATAAAATAAGACGAGAAGACGAGCTTTACGAAAAGTATACGCGTACGTTCTATATTATATTTAATATGAAGTGGTTTTAAAACTAAAAAGATAAGAATTATATTTTCGTTTTTACATTTTTTTTTTTTTTAATTTTTTTGATTTTTGAAAAATAAATTATATCTCGCGTTATATATATATATAGGTAATAGAAAATCTAGGACGTATGTGAATCATACATACATCTATATATCTATATATAGTAGATATACAAAGGTAGGAACGATCGCGACGGTTCTTTTAACCATAAATACGGATTTAGTCGCGCGGTTTACGAGCCGAAACGAGCCGAGCGTCGCGCGTCCGCCTAGCGCCTAAATTATTAAAGTCGTAAACGATCAGGATCGTCGTTTAAAGGTCGGTCGGGCGTCTCTCCACAGATCCCTATACCTACACACTTCGAGATGAAGAAAAAGACGAAGAAAGAAAAAAAAAAAAAAAATGCATGAAAAATAAATAAAATAAATAATATAAAATAAATAATGCATTC
Source organism: Tenthredo mesomela (assembly GCA_943736025.1). Classification (NCBI taxonomy): domain Eukaryota; kingdom Metazoa; phylum Arthropoda; class Insecta; order Hymenoptera; family Tenthredinidae; genus Tenthredo; species Tenthredo mesomela. The sequence continues at coordinate 926,926 of OX031017.1, forward strand.
ATTTTTTTTTTTTTTTTTTTTTTGTACATCCTAATATAGTCTACATGAGTATATGTTACATACACGAATCTATGTGTAATATATTATGCTATCATGTCGATAATTTTTTTTTTTTTCTGATTTTAGTTTTGTCATTTTTTTTTTTGGTAAAAAAAATTTCTCTTCCTTTTCTTTCGTCCCCTTTTTTTTTTTTTTTTTTTTTTACTATATTCAACTTACCGAGAGGGAAAACGCAGACTATTTCGTCTACTCCTTTCCGCGATCGGGCTGCAGTCTCTTTCCTGAAACAATTGTGAAAAAAAAAAAAAAAAAAAAAAAAAAAACGATATAATTATTTTTTTTTTTTTTTTTTCTGCTTCTTGTGTTCTTTTCGATCTTTTCCCCTCCATTCCGACGAATTTGTATGGTCAAAGGATTGACGAAAAATACGCGCTCCCCACCCTTACACCGCGTGAACGTGTTAAATCCCTATGTAGTATATGGTATAACTTAGTAGTATACATAGTATATATATATAAGCGGACGATATTTTTCTTAGGGATTTTCTTGATAGTCGAAAAGAACCGTGAATTTCTTCGTTTTGTTTTTTTTTTTTTTTTTTTTTGGGCAAGAGTTATATATGTATAGATGGTTAGGTTGTAAGTTAGTTAGTTAGTTAGATTGGTTTAAGTATCGCGTTATTCGCGACAACAACCTGCCCATACCTATGTTTGACTAACGAAAAGTCTTATCGTAACTTAGGTTTTATTAATATTATTTTTCTCGATGATAATAGCAATGCGAATAATAGGATTGTGAAGCAAAACCCAAAGAAAACCCCCACCACCGAAAAGAGAAAGAAAAAGATACAGCGATTTAAGACGCGAGAATTACGAAAGTGATCGGGCGCGGGGCTGAAGAAAATACAAAAAAATAATAAATAAAGGTAGACTATATATGTTATACTATATCCACGAGTTCGTCGATCTGTTGCTAAAAATGCAAAATTTCAAACTGCCCAGACTTTGACCTTGCCTCGCGACTCGTCTCTCGTCTCGTTTTCCTTGGCTCTTTCCCCCACCCCACCCCCGCACCCACAGCAGCACCCCCGTTTCCCCTTTACCTTCTACATCGATGGACACACACAGGTAGGTAAGTATATATAGTGATTAATTGCGCTATTATAATATTATCACACCTCGAGGTCTCGTGTCTTTTAATTTATTCCTAAATAACAAAAACAATAATAATTAAAATAGTTATAATAATAATAAATCATTGAAATTTCTCTCTATCTTTATTGTTTTAATAATATATCATTATTTAGTTATGCAGATAATAAAAATCAACGAATATAAAATTAATTATAATCAACAATAATGTGCTCAACAGATTGAACTTCTGAAAAAAAAAAAAAAAAAAAAAAAAAAAAAAAAATAGTGACGATTTATACAATAAATTGAATACCGGGTCGATGAAATCAGTTAAAACGTACATCAACCGATATACACTAAAAGTCGTTCTTTGCTCAGTTTCGAACAACCTTTCAGATGGTTAAGAAGGAAGGAAGGCGAGGCTGTATGCGTTTCACAGGTAGGGTACATATAGTATACTAGAATGAAGCGGAGATTGTGGTGCAGATGGAAAGGGGGTGGGGGGGGGGGGGGGGGGAGGAGGGGGGAGAGAAGAATATAGGAGAGGCAAGTCATTTGTTGCTGTTTATTAATTCCTGCAAGAAACGCGCGAGGGATATGTAGGGATATGTGGAAAAGCGAGATGCTAGATATATGCGAGATGCGAGAAACGAGAATAAGGCGCGAGAGACAACCACTTTGGATCTTCTCTTAGCGCGCGAGGAGTCGCTCTTGGAATCGCCGCGTATATATATACGCGTCGTGTCGAGAGATCAACTCTCTCTCTCTATACATATATATGTATATGTATACTCGCCCACGCGATATCTCCAACAACGACGGTAGAAGTGGAATAAGAAATGAATAAAAGGAAAGAAAAAAGAAAAAAAAAAAAAATTACAAAAAATGGAAGAGTAACAGAGAGAGAGGAAAGGAGTAGGTTGTAAACTAAAGAATCACTGATTGTCTCTTAATGAGTTTCTATTTTTCAATAATTTTTTTTTTTTTTTTTTTCTTCTTCTTTTTTCTAGATTATAGAATAACATTGATTAATATTGAAATCGTTTTTATCTTGATTTTTTTTGAATCCGATAATTGTATAATCTGATTCTTGTTACTTTAAGATTCTATAAGGTATATGTGTTTATTAATCCTGTTTTGTATAAAATCTATATACACATGTGCAGGTCTATTTTTTCTTACGAACTTTTTTTTTTCTTCTCTCTCTCTCTCTCTCTCTCTCTCTTTCCATCTCTCGTATTTTGTAACGTTTATAAAAAATGATTCTCGCGTCCGAAAAGAGATGTAAATTTATGAATACCTGTGCGCGTATATGTAGGTATATAAGAAGAAGAAGAAGAAGAAGAAGAAGAGGAGGCGGGATACCAAAGCTAGGCTTTAGGACAGAACAGGACCGTATATCGCGTCATACACCAGCAGACTTCTAAAGTGTAAAGCATATAATAGTCCCACCGATATATAAAACCTACATACTTATATATGTATATATATATATATATATATATATATATTATATACTCGTCGATATAGGAATAGGATGGGTATAGCAATTAATTAATTAGCACTTGGCTAAGGTGTGGCTTTGGGTATATTATATATATATGTAGATATATACATAATATAATCCTATATACATAACAATAATATTATCGGATATCTCGTGCGAAGAGAGTGATGAAAGAGAGCTAGAAAAAAATAAAAAAAAAAAGTAAAAATAAAACAGAAATAAAGAAGAACAAAAAAGGCATTGCCAAAATATAGAGGAGACTCTGCATATACCTATCTTTTTACGTAATCGAGGTATAATGGATATAATACATACCTATGTATACGTACATATGTATATAAATATTTGAGTATTAAATTAAAAATTGTAAAAAAAAAAAAAAAAAAAAAAAAAAAGAAGATAAATATGCGATTGAATGACGACGCGCGGTAATTAAAATCAACGGTATATAAGTACATAATATTGTATATAATTATATTCACACGGAGAAATAATATAATCATCGAAAGAGGGAAAAAGAAGAAAAGAAAAAGAGAGAAGGAAAAAAAAAAAAAAAAAAAAGGAGAAAAAAAATTCCTTGATTAATTAACAATAATTAGTGACCTCGAGTCTTTTATATACCTACTGCGTCATGCCCAAGTCAATCTGAACGTCAGACCTTCGGTAGTTGGTTGATTATAGTTGTGGTTTTAACTCAAATTTTTTTTTTGAATTTCATTTGGTCTGATTTTAAAAATCGCGAATTTTATTCAAAAGAAAAATTTTTTTTTTTTTTTTAAATTTAAAAAATTAGCACAGACAGTGGGATAATAATTGATTGTATAGTAAAATATTGCTGAGTTACCTAAATTATACTCCGTTTCTTTTTTTTTCTTTCTTATTATTCCTCTCGTTACGTTCTCATGCGGATGAATAAAAAAAAAAAAAAAAAACTCTTCAGTCTCTCCTCCACCTCCTTCAATTCGTAGTTGGTGCACACTGATGCACACTATTTAACGGTATGTTAATATATATTAACGTGATAATAAACAATTATATACTGTAAAAATTTCAGGTAAAATAAAAAAAAATAAAAAAAAAAATACCCAATTTAAATACCGATTATTATCGCATCAAGTTATCATTTTTTATTTATTTATTTATTTTTAAATTATTTTTCTTCATGTATAATTATCAATAAATATTTATACACACACATACACATACACATACACATACACACACACACCCAGTCATGTAAACTTATACATATAATATGTAAATACATACTACATACATATGTATATGTATACGATGCTCCGAATACATCGCGCGCGCGGTTTTCACGCGTGTAAAACCTTGCTAGGAGCAAGGAGCAAAAGCTTTAGCTTGAAGAAGAGAAGAAGAAGAGGGATGATGAGGGCAGAGAGAGAACGATATATATATATATATATATGTATAAAGAAAGAGAGAAAAAGAGAGAGAGAGAGAAAGAGATATGAGAGGTAGGTTGGCACAATCGTCGACGTCAACGACGTACGCGTCGCGATGTGTGGAGGGGGCGTCGGCGGGCGCTACGGCACAACTACGGAACGACCGGAGGGTTGTTTGCCGTTCGCCCGGACCCTGGTGCCGCGTTGCTCCCACCAGCTATCCTATTTTGCATAGGGCCTGCGCGACGCCTTTCTGTCTCTTTCTCTTTCTCTTTCTCTTTCTCTTTCTCTCCTCTCCTCTCCTCCGTTCACCCCTATAAGTTCAAGTCTCAGTTTTTTTTCTCCCTCTATACTCCTTAAAAACTTGGCTTCGATTTGTCGCCGAAAAGCTTAAAGGTAAAAAAAAAAAATTTTTTTTTTTTTTTTTCTCCTACCCTTACGCGGTTTTAGACACTCGCGCTGATCTCAAGTGCCAAAATCTGCGCTAAGAAGGAGGGGTCGCGCGTTCATGCGACTGGAACACCTTCAATTGGCCAACTCGCTAATTGAACCTCTCGGGGAATTAATTCGCGAAACGCTGTAGGTAGGGTATAAGAAGGGGTAGATTTTCGGGTTAACGCCTACGAGTAATTATTACTGTGCGCGAAAGGGAGAGAGAGCTAAATCCCCTAGAATGGGTTAGAATTCCGGAGAAACGAGACGCGATACGTACTCTCGCGGCTCCTCCTACGTTTCATCTCTCTGCAGCACAAACACCGAGCGAGATAAAACGATGAAAATTAACCAAAGACCGAGAGAGAAGGAGAAACCAGAGAGGGTTGGTTTCGCGCGGCGTTAGCGCATGTATAATTAGTACGAGGCATAGGGAACGCGACGAACAACTCCCAGGGTGGAGTCGGACGCGACGCGCATGTCCAGCATCCCTCCGGATCCCGAGAACAACCTACGTATAGCTGTAGGTACATAATGTATTCATAACGCTCGCTGGTACCGCCCGGCATCCCTCATACCCATCGACGAGTATAGAACAATTCCTAACTGATGCAGCGTTGTTTCAGGGATTTCATCCATAACCCAGGATACGGGATAAGGAGGACGAAAATCTCGCATGAATTAAATATGTAATTTCTGAATGATTGGCGAACGAGATATGAAAGAGAGAGAGAGAGGACCGAGATCAGTGCGACGCCCGATACGAATAACAGCACATTTCAGATTCCGGGTGGAAAAGAGCACGTTTCAGATTCCGAGTGAAAAAGAGCATGTTTCAGATTCCGGATGGAAAAGAACACGTTTCAGATTGAGAATGAAAAATAGCACAATTCAGGCGAAGCGAATATTACTCGTTAGTAAATGTCAGGTAGGTTTATTATGAAATTGGAAATGCACAATTATGCACAAAAATTCGATTCAATTTTATCATTGAATGATTAATTCAATCTTATAATAAACCCACCTGACACTTGCTAATAAGTAATATTCGGTTCAACTTGAATTGTGCTAATTTTCGAGTGAATCTGAAACGTGCTATTTTTCATTCTCAATCTGAAACGTGTTCTTTTCCATCCGGAAATCTGAAACATGCTCTTTTTCACTCGGAATCTGAAACGTGTTTTTTTCCACCCGGAATCTGAAATGTCCTCTTTTCCACCCGGAATTTGAAACGTGCTCTTTTCCACCCGGAATCGTTTATGGATTGTAAATCCAGTTTGACACTTTTTCGGGGCTTTTTTTTTTTTTTTTTTTTTGGATCTTCGAAATTCCAATAGGCTTATTTTATACGTAATATACAATTGCGAGAGTGGAGATATATAGATATGACGAAGCAGTATAAGCACGAGGGTGTGAAAAGGGAGAATCTTGCCCCATGCACAGCTCGCGAGTTATAAGAAGACGTAATAAATTAAGAAGCGAGATTAGGTATATATATATACATATATGTAGGTATAGGTATATAATATATATGGTGCTGGGCGGTTTCGTTAGGCCATATACCTACACGTGTTAATGACCAAACGTCGTCCCTGAGGCTCGACCTAATTGCGGTTGATGACACTCCGTCTTTAGGGTGTCACGCTTCTTCTACTACTACTACTACTACTACTACTACTACTACAACTATATCACCCTCCGTTCACCCCAACGTATCTTGCTTTCTCGTCCGAAATCAACCCCGCTTCGTGTATACCGGAAAACTACTTTTTCCCTTATACCTACACGTGTCGTAGGTAGGTATACCGTGCTTTATATACGATGAAGAGAAAATAGAGTGAAAAAGCTATCGTTTATATCGGTTTTGTTAACTAATACGAGGCTTAAGGTTTTTAAGTTCGGAATTTCAATATCGCCGATTCATTCATCGCCTAATACTAATTCCGCACAAAACGCACAAACCTTCGAGACTTGAAATTGAAATCGTCGTCTTTATTTATTATTTTTTTGTCTTCAATTAGATCTTTGAGTATTTAAAAAAAAAAATTGCGGTAATGAATATGAAAGTATATTATAGAAGTCTTTGGAGTTTTTAATAAAGTCCACGCGGCATCAACCATAGCGAATTGCGTCTAGCCGATATAGGTATACAAGTATAGTAATATACTTCTATGTAGGTAAGTATACGCGGGGGTAAAAATGGTTTTAGTTTTGAAACTAGCGAAGCGTTGAATTATTAGCTGGGAAAGATAATGAAATTTTCTTGGATTATTACTCCTTATCCAACCACGTATTTTCTATGTGTGTCTATGTGTGTATATATACACACGTATGCCGTCTCCTATTTCGGGGTATATGTATTTGTATTTCTATATGTATATGTAGCTACGTAGACGTTAGCTAGAGAGTTCGCAACGATAAGGAACGAACCTCTACACCCTGCGGTTCTAGCGCTGTTCTTTGCGATGATAGTAGTAGTAGTGGTGGTGGTGGTGCTGCTGCTGCTGCAGGACCCACGGCGACCTCGAAGCGCGAGCACCTCAGCGACAGGGTGTGAGTTAATTAGACCAAGTATACGTACGGCGCCGCAGAGACCGGAGCTCGAGCTTCGAGCTTCAGCTTCAGCTTGAGCTTGCGATCTAGAGCTAGAGGTATACACAGTCGGGGCTAAGAGGGAAGTGTAGCCCCAGTCTCGTCGTAATATCTGCTACGTGCCACAGGTCAGCCCGCTTATTAAAAACATCGAGCACACTGCTGGCTAGCTAGCTAGCTAGGCAGCTAGCTGCCCCTAGCCCTCGCAGGACTAACTCTTCTCTCCTTACCCTTTTCCCCATACGCGTATGTATACGTGCGTGTATGTCTTTGCTATACGAAAAAAAAAAAAAAAAAAGAAACAAGGCCGAAAAAAAAAAAAAATTGTTATTTTTTTTTATATATCGCGTCACTAATGCCATAAGGACGTAAGCGCCAAAAAATTATTTTTTTTGCGGATATGCCCAAACGATGTTATATGGCACGAAAAAGATTTTGCCACCAAAAACACGAAATTTTTTTTTTTGGCGCTTACGACCTTATGGCATTAGTGACGCGATATGTAATTAAGTAAAGCGTTGAAACTGTTCCTTGTGCTATTTTTTTTTTTTTTTTTTTCTAAAAACTGAATACTTCGACACAATTAATTTTGACCGCTTAATAAATAATAAATTAATAATAAATTTCTCCAAAAACTATAAGTTGGTGATATTAAAATTCTGAATTTCAAACCGGCTTGCCCCCCCCCCCCCCCCCCCCCCCCCGGATGTTCTTATATAAGATTGGTAAAAACGAAGGGATCAATTAATGGATGTCTTTAAATGGCTCAATGTTAGGTATAATAATAATAATATAAATTTGTATATATATATATATGTATAACTATAGCAAAGAAGAAGTTATTATAGTTATGGGGATATGTAATTAGAAGACAGTTTGGATATCGTATTACAATTGGTCTGAATCGTTAACGTGCCCCATTATCGTCATTTATATAATATATATACGAACAAACTGGGTAGTATATAGTATACGAGAAACTAGATTACTTTCAATCTATGTTATATATATATATATATGTATATAGGAGAAATTATGGTACCTCTATATATATATATTTATCGACAATTTTTCAAATAAAAACCAAAAATTAATCAATCTAAAAAACTTGTCAAACGATTTATACCTATACCTATATATATGTGTGTGAAATAAAGAAAACTTATAGTATATTGAGTATCAAATATTATTTCATATTAGACTTGACGCAAAAAAAAAAAATTCCCCCCAAAAAAAAAAAAAAAAAAAAAAAAAAAAAAACAGAAAAAATAAATTCAATCAAACGAACAAATAAAATATCTTTTTCTTCTTTCTTATTCCGTTTCTTATACATACACACACATATATATATATATATATATATACCTATATATTTATAGTGATTAGTTTAACCGCGGAACTAGGGGTTTGAGGATAGGAGGATAGGAGGGGGGATGAGGAAGGTATAGGTAAAAATATGTGGGTGTGTAGAATTTTTCCGAATCGTAATCGAGGCTTGATCAGGCACCCTCGCTGTATTACATTAATGATATTGATTCAGGAAAATATAATTCAGTGAGAGAAAGAAAGAAAGAAAGAAAGAAAGAAAGAAAGAAAGAAAGAAAGAAAGAAAGAAGAATAGATAGATAAATAGAGAGAAAGATAGAGAGAGTACAACAAGGTGAGTTTTCCTTTTTCTATTTTTTTTTTTTTTTTTTTTTTTTTTTTTTCTTTCTTTCTTTTTCTTGATAATCCTGAATCGTTATACCAGCTACACAGCGATTTCTTATTAATGGATTATCGAACTTTCGACCAGTTTCCTCATATTATTTCCTACTTATTTCTTACTTCATTTGCACACTAATGTTCCCTCAGTCTTTTTTAGTATGTATTTTTATAAGTATAGAAATCGCGATCCTATATATAACACCGATTCATCATTTCATATACTACCTATGCGTATAGTTTTCACTCGATTTTATAACATTAACTTTTTTTCACACTATACGCAAGATTTTTTTTTTTTTTTTTTTTGTCATTCGATTATTTCTGCATTTTTTTTTTTTTTTTTTTACTCCGCGTTTATCTCCGCGTTATACTCAAACATCGGAGGGTAAATATAATTATATAGTATAACTATAATGATCGTAAATTCTAACCGCGAATATTATCATTTTATTTTCTATACTTTTTTTTCTTTCCTTTTTTTTTTTTTTTTTTTACATTCTATTCTATTTATTCAATTCTAACAAATGACATAATACCCAACCGTAGTACAATATTATATATGTACACATATTATGTTATATATATAGGTAGGTAGTATGTATATAATAAGATCGATAAACCGTGTATATCAAATAATAAATAATTTATCCTACATAACGGAAAACCGTTTCTATCATATATATATATATATATATATATATATATATATATACGAGGAAAGGAAAGAAAAAAAAAAAAAGAAATGAATAAATAAATAAGTATACTATATAGGAATAAAAATATATTATAATTGAATTGAAAATCAAATACTACTCCAACTATACAATAAAGTACTATATATTACCTATACTCCGCGATTTATCGATTCGAGCTATATATAAGAATAAATATATATATATTATATTGAACTGTGTTTAAAACTTATAGAAGATTTTTTTTGTTTTATTCTTGTCTTTATACCTCGACACGCAGTCAACGATTGATCAAATTAATTAACCATAGATAATCGATCGTCGATCATAAAGAAGATCTATATACCTATACCAATGGTGTAGTTGGTAAGTTTAGTACAAGTGACTAACTAACTAACTAACTAACTAACTAACTAAGTATAAGGACTTCGCGTCGTATATATGATGATTGTATACGAGTGTAAAGTATAAAGTTAATAGTTACTTAATTATAAATTGTAATTAGCAGAACAGTCGTTACACACGCAGGCAAGCAGGCAGGTAGGCAATGAGAGGCGCGGGCCGATTAATTAACGGCCCTCTGGCTATTAATTATTAATTGCTCATACCGGCAGCAGCAGCAGCAAAAGCAGCAAAAGCAAAAGCAATAGCATCAGCAACACGTATATATATATATATATATCTGTGTTATAAAGGTATATAGAAATATATAAGCGAGTTAGGTGTATAGTAGGTATATATCCGGCTGTCTTTGGCGACACTAGCTTTGCCTTCCCTGCCTCCTCTTCTCCTCTTATTACTCGCCTCGGTTCTCTAGCTGCACACACACACACACACACACACACACACACACATATATATCCCGATCTGCTAATTATAGTCTCGTATAATTACAGGGAATTAAGGAATTTAAACTCGACGAACGCGCGCTTCGCACTAAAAACTATAACCAACGTACGTTGTTTTTATGTTACAATTCATATATATATATATATATATATATATATAATATAATATAATATAGTATATAAGAATGAATACCTACGACTAAGTTTATACTCCTCCTCTCTTCTCTTCTCTTTCCTTCTCTTGGTCACTTATTAATTGCCCCAGTTGATTGCTGTTCACACATATATATATATATATATATATATATTAGTAGTAGTAGTCGTCGCAGAGTTTAGTTCGTTATACTATTACATTATAGTATATACTAAATAAGGTATATAGTAGTGTGTAGTAATTCCGTTGTGAACACACACACCAATAACTTTACGACGACAAAAAACGAGACGTAGCTGTAGGTAGAGTACGTCTCTCTCACTCAAGTTACTTACAGATTGTATAAACATACTCTTTAATAACAATTGTCTCTAATAATAATAGTTAATTATTATTACCAACGCGGTGCGTATAGTATATAGGGATATATAGATTCCGTTAATAAACCTCGCCGAGGTTGCGGACGTTCTTTCTATATTAACATTTTTTTTTTTTTTTTTTATAAATTTTTTTTGTAATTTAAAAATCGAAATAAAACTGCAAAAAAAAAAAAAAAAAAAATTACAATTTTCTTTAATCAAATTATTTAAAAAAAAAAAACACGCGCACTTGATAAATGAATTTCACTATTTTTTTTTTGTTATCATAAACATTAAAAAAAAAAAAAAATATGAAAGAACCAAGATCTCAATACATTCTTTCTTATGTCACTTTATTATAATATAATCTGTTAAATTCGTATATATTATGGAATAGACATAGAGGTATAAGAGGTGGGAGTCTCTATCGTCCGCGTGGTAGAAACTGAGTAACGTGAGTCTCACGTGGTCGATGAAAAGAGAGAGAGAGAGAGAGAGAGAAAGAAAAAGAGAAACAGAAAGAAAGAGAGAGAGAGAGAAAGAGACGTGTACGACGGCGTGGCGGCTGCTGCTGCACAGGTAGCGGAAAATAATGCGTGTAATCGAGTGTTTGAAACTATATTTGATCCGGTGATTTTCGGTGTTATATAATAATATACAAATTTTGTCCCTTTGCCAATAGGTAGTTTATTTAATTAAAATATGAAAATTTACGATTTTTAAACAAATTTTTTTTTTTTTCTTCTCATTTTCTTACATAATTTACGTATTTTCACTTTTTTTTTTTTTTTTCTTTTTTTTTAAAGTATTTATTTAATTTCTTTATTTATTATTATTACATTATTATACATACATACATACATATATATATATATATATATATATATATATATAATTAAAAAAAAAGAAAGAATAAAATCACAAGTTAATTGATATATATAATTGTTTAAAATATATAATAATAAGAAAAAGTAAACAATTATATATTAAATCCCACGATTTATTTCCCGGTCGCAATTAAACGCGTCCAGGATCCGCGCGGGCAGCGTGCGCCTCGTCCAGCGTCCGACACGATACTACGCCCCCTCTCACTCTCGCTAACTCCCTCCCCCTTCTCTTATTACTGCTATACGAAACTCACAGCAGCCTCCAGCAGAAGCAGCAGCAGCAGCCTCCTCCTTCTTCTTACTCAGTTTTACACACAGCCCTCTCGCAGGCTGTATATATATTTATTTATTTTTATTTATTTTTATTTATTTTTATTTATTTTTATTTATTTTTATTTATTTTTATTTATTTTTATTTATTTTTATTTATTTTTAATACACTTGAATCTTATATTATATCGTTTTGTGTCGCGTCTGGAAATCTCTGCGGGGGATACGATAATATGGTGCGGAGCTGCAGCAGCAACAGCAGCAGCAAACAGTAAGCGAGAAATTTCTGGTGGTGGAAGCTGCATAAGCGCATATAGTATACCACGACAACTCGTTAAACAAACGCCTTAACACGGTGCAGCGCACGGTGACGTCATGAGGCTATAAAATTCATATATAGATAGGTAGGTAGGTAGGTAGGTAGGTGGGTATATGAGAGGTGGTAGTAAGTAGGCGCGCTGCTGTACGCTTGACGCTGAGCTGTAGCACGCTGCACTGCAGTGTCGAGTATCTGATCTAGAGACACGTCGTAGCTCTAACCCTAACGTAACGTTTGATACTATATATCGACTCTGTACGTATCGTACATACGTTCGTATAACGTATAACGAACTCCGTATATACCGATCCTTGTTAGCCCATTGTGGAGAGACGAGTGAATACATATATACATACTATATATATATATATATATATATATATGCGCGGAAAAGATCGACTGAACTGCAAACTCGCGCGCGCGCGAGTTAGTAAGGCGGACCTGTATTTCCAGTTAAGGGCCTCTGCGGTGTGCTGATATACTCTTTCTTTCTTTCTTTATCTTTCTCTTTCTATATCTATCTCTCTTTTTTTCTTTTTTCTTTTTCTTTTTCTTAGCAATTCAAATTCTGTATTAAGGAGTAAAAAAAAAAAAAAGAAAAAAAAAATAAGAGAATAAGAATGCTTCCACATATAGTATATATATATATATCCACTTGACGATTTATTTTTTTTTCGAATTGATATAGAGAGAAGATAAAGAAAATTTTTTTTTTTTTCTATGGGAACTTGACAAGTTTTATTAACTTGATAAACAAAACTCCGTGTATAGGAAATAAAAGTTAAATAAATTTCATTGCGAGTTAGGTATATTTCGTGAATTCCAAGACATCGAGTATTATCTAAGAAATATCTCTTTTAAAAGATTTTTCAAAGAAATTTCAAAGATTTTTATTTATTTATTTTATTTTTATTTTTTTTTTTTTTTCAATATACACGATCTGGGAATCGAATGATCGATACTTGAATATTTTCTAATATATTGTATAAAAAAAAAAAAAAAAAAAAAAAGGATAGAAAAATAAATCGATTTTCAATTAAGTCGAATACATATTCAGATTTATTAGAAATTGACTCTCGCTTTATCGAAAAGCCGATAAAGAAATAAAAAAAAAGAGAGAGGAGACTCGCTGATTCTTATGGTCTGACTATGTTTAAGTAGAATAAGCAGAGGCCTCGGTCTCGCGGAGTGGGTCTGACTAGAAACAGGCTCCTACTACTGTTCTTCTTTAGCTTTGGGTGCGGAGGATATAATATAGCATAGCAGCACATGTATATATACCTATATTTATGTATATCTGTCATTAGTATATATCGTTAGTTATGTACGATTCTAATGAATGCGAATTAGAATATCAAAAAAAAAAAAAAAAAAAAAATAATGATAATTCTTCTCTAAATTTTGAAATCGATGTAGTAAATAAAATTAATGAACGAAAAAAAAAAAAAAAAAAAAAATCATTTTGTTAATCATTTTCATCGAAAATGACTACTGCATCAACGAGCAAACGAGTAACAGCAACAGCAGCAGCAATATACCCATTCCGGATTACCTAAACAAAGGCACTTCCGAAAGCTGCGACGTTTTTTTTTTTTTTTTTTTTTTTTTCTTTTTTCCGGAGTTAAGTGCTATTATATGGTTCGCGTGTTGTTTAGGTTTGTTGAGAGGCTGCAGCGAGCGAGCGTTCGGTTGAGTTCAGTTGAGTTGAGTTAGGTTGGGTATAGCGCACGCGGTCTATCCCACACATGTAGTATTCGTCTGTATATATATACATTTACGGGTTGTGCAAATTTCGACAAAAAAAAAAAAAAAAAAAAAAATTTGCAAAACCAAAATTTGCAACAAAAAACAAAATTTCTTCAAAAGATATGAAAAAAAAAAAAAAAAAAAAAAAATTGTCATTATTATTATTATTATTATGGCAAGTTTATTTTGATATTGTTCATTTTCGGACATGTTTTCGATCCCGTTTATATATGTTGTATGTATATAGAATATCCATATACGTAATAACGTATTTAATGCACACTTACTTTAAACCATTGAATATATAGGAGTTTTAATACCCTCAGCCTGGCCGTTACACAGACAGAAATAAACCTTATAGTATTAGTGGCATAGCATAGCGGACCGAGTTTCATATTGTGATGCAAATGTGTCTAATCGGGCGAGTCAGTCGACCATATGTCCGTCGGCATATTACACACACACATACTTATACACGCATATTTCCTTTTTTTTTTTTTTTAATTTTTTTTCTTTTTCTTCTTCTTCTTCATCTTCAGCTATAAACTATTAACCTTAATTATTCCATTCACCAGGTACATATATACGCACGTATATAATAAATGTATAAATTTTATGAATAAAATAATGCGTCTGAATAATATATAATTAATTAATTAATCAATTAATTGGAAATTTTTTTTCTATCGAATAAAAATAGACGGATAAAATAATATCTCGATAAATTTTCTCATCCTTGCTTTTGATATAGATATAGGTATAGATAGATAGATAGATAGATAGATAGATGGATACGATATCGGTATATAGATCCGCGATATATAGGAATCGGAGTTAGAAATTAATTAGAGAAAAGTGCGGAGCGAGAGAAGACTCTACGGTAGACTAGAGGCGATTCGTGAAGGGTGGTGGTGGTGGTATGAGGAAGGCAATCAACGAACAGATGAATTAATGGCCGTGGCAACTACCCCTTAGAGATACCCTGGGCTCGTATGTATATCTACTATATACCTACCCTACGTAGAAAATAGAAGTAGAAGTAAAAGTAGAAGTATAAGAAGTATAAGGGAGGCAAACGCTCTCTCCTCTATATAGTATACCGATCGTCGAATGGATATGGGAGAGAAAATCACCCCTCAACTCAACGGTATATAGAAATTTTCACTACGTTCTTACATCACCCCGCTATACCTACAACGGTGAGAAAAACAGATCGCGATATTTCTATTTCACGATGTTTAGGTAAAAGGGAAAATAATAATTATAGAAATTAATTTTTTTTTTTTTCTTTCCTTTCACGACCCTGAAATGATCGGTGGTTCCATCCTGTGTTCTACCCAGCTGCATCTTGAAAAGCCATATAAGATCGCGCGAGAGCTAGCCGAGAGGCAAAACAGAGGAGGTATATATATATATAAAGATGAGAATAAAAGCGAGGAAAGAGGAAAGAGGAAAGAGGAAAGAGGAGAGAAGAGCCGAGAGGAGGGAAGATATTATAATGCGTTTATACTGCGGCCAGTTGAACCCGCACCCGCGGGGCGCTTCTGCACATTTTTTCCTGCGCCTCTTATTATTCCCCGTCTTATATGATCTGCATAAAAAAAAATTGTATAGGGTAGAAAACCGGGACCCAGGTAGGGGGGCGACGCGGTTAATACGATATCAGATTATGATTACGCCCAAGGAGAATCCGGGATGCGGTAATCAGGGATAGGCTACGTCCTGATGCACCCCGTCAGCTATTTGTTGAATAAATTATAATTGAAAAATAATATTCTGTACATAAATATAAATAATAAATAAATTCCGTTCGGCAAAAGGTGTCGGTGTCGAGTGCAGAGACTCGTATATATAGTTTGGATAGTCGGCTTAAGCCCTTCGTCGGAATGGTTTAAGATGGTTTATAATGGTCGGGATGGGGCATAGAGAAAGAGAATAAATAAAAAAAAAAAAAAGAAAATAAATAAATAAAAAATAAGAAAAGAGAGGAGAACCAGTAACGGGCGATATATTTCTCTCCGCGCATTGTCTTGCGGGCTGCGACAGTCGAGCAGCCATTATATCAAGATTAACTCTCTTATGCTCGCTGCAGCTCGCAAGGAAAGAAGAATAAGAAGAGGGAGAAGAGGAAGATGGGAGGAGAAGGGTCCCATGGATATGGTGGTAGCCCCATACCTACACCCTCCAAGGCATAAACCTCATACACACGATGGCTATACCTCGACTGACTACGAGATTATGGCGTCGACCTCCTTGGCCTCCCCCTCCCCACCCCACCGGCACATGGAGCGGGGGTGGTGCTCCGCTTATGCTCTTGGCTCTGCTTCTTCTTCTTCTTCTTCTTCTTCTTCTTCTCCGTTGCCTCTTTGCCTCTCGTATCCTCCGAAGAGGACATTACAACGAGTTATGATGTCCTGGCGGGCGCACTGGCTCATACGTGCGCTTCTCAGATCCTCATACGTGATCTGTGGCCATCTTATAATCCCTATATAAAAATTTTCCCTCTTCTTTTCACCTCATGAACTATAAGTTTGTCTGTGTGATTATTTTCATCATGAGATACCATATGAAAATCATCCGCGTATTTATATATAATACCCTTCATTGTATTTTTCAACGGTGTAATAGTCATTCCCTAGAGAATATACGCGTATTTGGGGTAGAACTCTCTGTCTGTCCATGTCGACGAGGAACTAGACCAAAGTCAATGTCACGGAGGCAGTGAACTCTGATAGTATCCGAGTCGAGGGAGAATGGCCAGCCCGAGGGACGGGGTGGGTCGTGACCTAGTATACCGTAAAGCGGTGGAAACGAAAGGAAAGGAAAGGAAAGGCAACGAAAGGAAAGGAAAGGAAAGAAGTCATGGAAAGGAAAATACGGGGCTGAGGATATCTTCAGCCAAGTTTTACAACTGCGTTACTTTCCGCACAAAAAAAACCAACACGTGTTTTACGACACGCTATCTTATCTATCTGTCATCGTCTCTTCGTCCTGTCCTGTCGTCGTCGTAGTCAGGTCTTTGACCACCGACCATGAATGGGTTACGTACTATATTTCGTATAGTTTGGTCAGGTTTCCTACTTTCTTTTTTTTTTTAACAATATATTTGATAAATCGATCTATCTTCGTTCATTCATCTGCAGGAGAGATCAAAAGCCAGCAGCTCTTTGCAGAGATCGTAACGGTTTAAAAGTTCACCCTGAAGTGGGTACTGGTCCTATTAGGGGGTTGGGGGCATTGATATAAAAGGAAGACAAGAGTAGAGTGGCCCAATTAAGGAGGTTATTTGAATGGGTGTACTATATGTATTCACACAACCATTCATGTACGTGTGTGTATGTTGAAAAACTTTTTTCGAACCCCATGCATGGTTAGTAGTAGTAGTAGTAGTAGTGGCGCATGGTATCAACTAGGGATCTGGATCAGCTGCTGTTGCGTTTCTCTTCTTTGATTGTTCTTCGCATATATACTGATGGGATCCCTCATAGGACGGACTAGGAAGTGAAGTTGAATTTGGGTTTGTGCACGGAGTGTTCGTCGATGCATAAATTAATCCATACACACGTATATTATGCATGTAGATTGCATATTATATACGTGTGTATATAACCAGCAGCAAGTTATAGGTATGTACATACCTTAGGTACTACCAGTTCATATAGTAACGAACTTTATTCCTTTGGCCAGGTGATGACCGGTGCAGAGATGGAGGGGTTTACCCTTCGGACTCGGGGGGACATACCCCGTGTGAAAACTATGAGATTCTATTGTTTGTCTGTCCCTTGGACAGACTTTTTTTTCTTTTATTTTATTTTCATGATTATGCTATTCGGTGAGAAAGAGATAATAATATAAAGAAAAAGAAGAAAGAGAAGACAAAAGGGGGGGGGGGGGGGGTATAAGAAATTAAATAAAAATCCCGGGGAGCGTGACACGGAAAATTTCGTACCTGACATATTATTATCTCAGTTTAGAGATCTGTTGTCTTATTTACCCTTGTTTTTCGGCTCTTTTTTTTTTTTTTTTCTTTCTTTTTCTTTCTTTTACCTAACACCGCTGTAGCACTATAGACCCAGAAATAGTAGTAGGAGTGTAAGGAGAGGCCAGCCGGGGTAATCGAGCGTGAAAATACTACCGCAGGGTGCAGCAGCTTCTTCTATTCCCCAGGTCTTCTTTACGTCCATCTCAGCCAGGGTTTGACGTATGGGTGTATTTTTTTTTTTTTTCTCTTTTTTCTTCTTTTTCTTCTTTTCGCCTTTCTGGCATGAATATTATTATGAAACCAAAAACGGGGAGAGACAATATAATACCTACACGGGGTTTGTTTTTCCCTCATTCTTATTATTCTTTTACTTTTAATCTTCTTTGTCTAACCGATTCTGCTAGCGATGTTTGTTTTTTTATTCATCCATTCAATTTCTCACAATGATCAAAAACCCGGCGACCCTATGAACCCGGGGAATCAATCATCAACAGCGCCGTTTATACCAAAGAGAACTAACTTCTCATTCTTCCTATTCCTTATCCCTCTTATTCTTCGGATCATACCGTGTTAATTGGTAAAACGCTTTGTAAAATGCCGGCTATTATATATAGGTGTGTAGTAGGCCCCTGTTTCATGTTTTCTATATAAAATTTATAAGTATAAGTGTCAGGTAAAAGGTCTTTGCCCGATTTGTTACAATTTCGAAGAAAATATTCTGTCATACTTTTTTCTTTTTTGTCAACTGTAAATAACTTGGAATGAAATCACATTCTATGTCCATTTTTATCTGTGTCTGTGTCTATTTCTGTGTTTGTGTTTGTGTGTGTTTAACAAAACGGTTATAGCTGATGCTTGCTATAGCTCGAAATTTATTATATTTCTTTAAAATCGTTGATGATCGTTTTTGGTTGTCCTACTATGACCATGGGTTGTATTATAGCCGAATGGAAGACGGATCACCGTTTCGGCTCAATTCATGTTATAGTTAGAGAAAAAAAAAAAAAAAAAAAGGGAGAAAAATTTTTACGATTTCTAAGAATTTTCTATTTAATGACTTCTTCACGTCCTTGTCCTGGGTCCTGGGTCCCTTGCCGACGTGTCTCCTCTCGCCCATTTACCAATAATATCAATGGGCATTTCCTCCTATATACGCGACTGCCCGTCTCCTAAAGAAAGGACCTTTTTTGGTTATACTACACAGAAGAGAAGAGAAGAGATGAGGAGGTGGAAGGCCACCTCTAGTTAATTCTCTCCGCACCACGACGACCTGCAGGAATAGAAAACCCAAGCGAAGAAGGGATGGACAAACCTCGGGGGAACGGGGGCCCCCAGGGTGGGGTCTTCCATTCTTTATTCTTCACTAGTCGCATGGTCGTCCGTTTCGTTGTTGTTGTATAAGCCGGTGAAATACTGTTTCTCACGGTGCCATGGTGCATGCAGCACACCACAACGCGAACGGCCGGTGCATCATAGGAGCTGATATACGAATACTGGGGTACATTATATCGTTCTTCGACGCTTTAGCCGATTGGGCCGATCAGCAAATTGGGATTCCGCGATTTTCATCCCCGAAGAAATACGAAGGGGATGAAAAAATATATATATCCCTCGAAATTTCCGCGAAGGGTAGTATAGTATAGTGTAACGAGGAAAAAGTTTTCGCCATTGTTAAATCTCTCCTGAAAATCGGAAAGAGAAAAAAAAAAAAAGAAAATTCGTTGAAAACTGTTATTTTCATTTTTTTTTTTTTTTTTTTCACAAAAGGTCGGGGGAAATACAATGCCGAGAGGTATCCATCTTCCGCGTTCGTATTCAATGATGAAAAATAATGGATTCTGAGGACCGGGTGCGGATTATTATACTACCTATACCAAAGTATAGAAAGAGAAGATCGGTTCCTTCAGGGCGATACAAGTGAAGGTTCTATTTTCCCTAATCGATGATATCGCGTTCGTTTTAGTTTTCATTTTTCACATTTCATTTAATCGTTGCAGAGATGACGCTTGGACATCGTGTCCTCTCTCTCATCTCCCTCTTCTTATTCTTCTTCTTATTCTTATTCTGTTTCTTATTCTCGGGTTTGAGTTTCGGAAGAAAGACAAGGCGAGTCGAATAAGGGGAAGCAGCTTCACCGCTCCGCGGGATGGCCAGTAATAACGAGTGGTCGGTAAGTACATTGTCATGCTAATCTGGCCCTGAAGACCTTCGTGGTGCGGGGAGAGCCTCCTGGTCTAGCGCGGACACGATGGGGACCAAGGGAACCAAGGGAACCAAGGGGACCAAGGGGACCCGAAGAGAAGACCAAAGGGACAAAGGGAGGAACGACCGGTCCTCCTTGAGGCTATGGACCCATTTTTATTTCATAACGCGTTCCTGGCTATAAGTTTCATACGCGTATTTATGAAGAAAGAAGAGAGCCGGGTCTTCTGCATATATGCGCACCCGTCCGAATTATCTCAGTTTCGAATTATATTCGTTACGAGTCCAAGGGTAGGTATAGTACCTGTATATCTGATGGGGCCCCCTTTCTTTTTATCGTCATTAAAGCATTTCCAAATGAAATGGTATTCTTGATCTGTATAGGTACCTAACTATACCTACGTTGGATCCCCCATGAGAGATTTCTCCATTAACGGTTTTGTTCAATTAACGCGAATGCCTTTAGGTACCGTATTCGATACGCCCTTCTACTATCGAATTACAAACAACCGAATGTCTCACGGACGAATCGAATCGCGTTCGAATTTAACCGACCAACGAATCCTAGAAATTCTTTTAGACGATTTGTCGCGGTTCGATGAGATGGTGGAAAAAGAAGAAAAATAAAAATAAAAAGATACCGATTTTTGTTAACTAGCCTTACTATACACTCGCTGCTACGTCGACACACTATAAACCCATCTTAACGAACAACGTGACAAACCAATACACACATCTACTATATATATATATATATATATAAAAGATACTCAAAGAATATTCAACATGCGTTTATATGTGGGGGAAATGAAAGACCGAGAAGAAAATGACTTCAGGCTAAATCATTTCACTGCAAGATCGATCAGGAGAATTAGATTGTGTGCATTGATCATATGATACCATTTAATTTATTTAAAAATCGGTTCCAAAATCCGATACTAATTTTTTTTCTTCTTTTTTTTTTTTTTTTTTTTGTTCAGAAACGGACAGCAACGAGGCACTAATTCGCATCTCTAGCCAGTGAGTAAACCCGAGTCAGGTATAAGGCACCTACTACTATACGTAGTACATAACGTATATTTCGTCCAGGTGTTCTTTTAGCTTAGGTATTTATTCGTTGAGGGTGGTATTTCGTTTTCTCCGTTGCAAGTTTATTGTTGTTTAGTTTACGTAGGTCTCGGAG
Organism: Tenthredo mesomela; assembly: GCA_943736025.1. Taxonomy (NCBI): domain Eukaryota; kingdom Metazoa; phylum Arthropoda; class Insecta; order Hymenoptera; family Tenthredinidae; genus Tenthredo; species Tenthredo mesomela. The sequence continues at coordinate 948,351 of OX031017.1, forward strand.
CTACCCTGACGGTTGCTAAACTATTTGTTTACTAATGACGGATTGTCCAGATCCTACGGACATATTGTAAAAAGAAGAAGAAGAGGAAGAGGAGGAGGTGGTGGTAATCGTCTTCTCTCTATCCCCCAGAGGCAAGGCTCTCTTTTCCATCCTCATCTACCTACTCATCTCATCTCTCTTGGTCCACCAGTCGTCGTGGGTGTCGGACAATGGAAGATGCCAGCTCTTTCTTTACCGCACGAAGATGATGATTTCTCTTTCTCTTTCTCTTTCTCTTTCTCTTTCTTCTCTCTCGCCTAGTGTATAGAGGAGCGCGAAATTTACAAACGTAAGGTAGTCATAGTAAGGAAGGAGAGGATGCGAAGTCTAAGGACCTAAGAGGACGACACCGGTTCCGAGCTATTCTTTGAACTCGTTTATTATCCGAATGGTGGGGGGAGGAATCCATTGAACAGTAAGCTAGCTTTATACCATTCCATTTGCGCAAAACTTGATTTTTCTTCATCATCATTACGAATAATAATCAACAAGACGAAAAAGAAGAAAGAAGAAAGAAGAAAGAAGAGAAAGAGAGAGAAGCTATCTCATACTTGATGAGTATTCGTATATGTAAACCTACTGTTATTGATCACACATCACATCACATCACATCACATCGTCATTTTCAAAGTCGTTGACCTCCTCCTCCTCCTCTCTCTCTCTATATCTCTTTCTCTCTTACTCTGACATCTACGATCACAATTCGCGTGGGAGTGCGAGACATATCGAGATCGCGCTGCCTCGCGAAAAGCACACTTATAGACACCTAGCTAATGCGTATAGACTGGACATCGCACTGTTATGCCCGCGCGCGCGCGCGGATAATCTTAACGGTCGAATCAGTTATTTCCAATGTATATAACAAAACCGATGGCATATCGCAATATTTCGCAAATATAGGTAACACGCATTAACTGTTTAGTAGGTTTTATTTTCTCGCTCCCTGATTCTGATTCTGATTCTGAATCTGAAATGCAACGTTGATGCTGTAGAGAGTGCAGGAGGAGTAGCAGCAGTAGCAGCAGCAGTAGCAGCAGCAGAAGATTGCAAAAAGCGAATTAATCCACCTGCAGATGGGAACTACTTTAATATTAAAACGACCAGTGCGAGGTTGAGGGGAAAAAATTACAAGAAAGTGATTAATGACCTACTCCATGCCTCCTCCTCCTCCTCCACCTTCTCCCCCCTGCCCCAAGTGCATGAAGTTTTTTTATCAACTACTATATACTGCAATGACACGAAAAGAGGAAGTTAGTTTTTCGCAATTATTATAAAATAATGTGTGCTAATTTTTTTCTTACTTCATATATTTGGTTTCATTAGATATAGAGAAATAGAATCGAGGGACGAATAGCGTGCGTGCGGCACCTTTTCACCATTCTTCAATTTTATTCTTATTCTTATTCTTATTCTACTTCTTATTATTATTCTTTGGTTAAGGTTCCTGGGGGCTCGCGCGGAGGCCAATCCTAGCTAATTGGCCCCCATAGGTAATTACGCGCAATTAGGAAGCGAGTAAAACTATACGATACAAATTGGAGAGAAAGAGAGAAGTCCTACTATGCCTTTGCCTTTGCCTTTGCCTTTGGTTCGGGTCGTCTCTTCTCGAGCAGGTACACAAATTATATGGCGACGAAAAAACAACTGTGGTAGGTACCTTCAGCAATTAAATAATACTCCGTCGCCACATAGTAGTGCAGAGTGGTTCTTATACAGGATTTAAGGGGACTTGATGGCACCACCACCACCAGCAACAGCTTCCTCGCTACAAAATCTACAGGGTGGTCGCATCAAACTTGGTGTAACAAATAAAAAAAAAAAAAAAGAAATTTGGTACAAATGAAATTCTATCGAGAGACACCCGTTACAATCCAAAAAGTCTTTTGAAGATATTATAGAGAATAGAAGGTAGGAAAAAATACTGTAAGATTGTGTATATATATATATATATATATATAAAATATATATATAAATGTACCTGTGTGCAGGCGTCGTTGTGCGGGTTACATAGGTATGGGTGGTGCGATGCATTAGAGCAACCCGACTCATTACGGTCTGGCACAATTAAGCCCCAATTTCAGTCATAATGGCCGCCAATCTGGCTACAAAAACCCCCCTTCGAAAAGGTTTCATCGCGTTCAAGTTTCTAGTAGTAGAGAGAGCAGCAACACAGAAAACCACCGCCGCAACAACTCGCCCGCCACAACGCCGCCATGTAATAACTAATAACCTACCAAATTCATAGGTTGTGGTCTTCGGGAATACCTCACCTCTCATCTCATCACATCTCATCTCATCTCATCTCATCTCTCTCTCTCTCTCTCTCTCTATCTAAATCATCTCTATCTCTTATATACTTTCTTACTGAATTCTCACACTATACGAGATTTAATTCACTTTCCTACATATTATCATTTTATTTTTCCTATACAATTTTTTCGTTTACTTCAAATCATTAGCAAAAAAATAAAAATAAAAATTAGCTATTTCTATCGTGAATGGCGGTTCCAATTTTTTTTTTTTTTTTTTTTTTTTTCCCTCACCTTTCTCCTCCTCCTCTTCCTCCCCACAAACTGCTGCTATACTCTATACTGCATTCGATTTTTGCATGCCAATTTCTGGTGCTGCTGCAGTAGCTACCATTGTGCTGTAGGACAATGCGTCAATAATTACGTTTCAACTATGAAGCCATCAATGCATGCAACTCGTGTGAACAACTACATATATAGATGTGTGTGGGTCAATTTTTAGACCGTTTATAACTGCATTTATGTATATATACCACTTTTTGATACCTACATATATATATACGTATGTACATATTGAAAATTGTCGTGCGAAATATATGCGCGGTAATAATTGGGGTTCGTCAATAAATATGATTTTTTTTTTTTTACCCTTTCAGCATCGAAATTGGTAAAATTCTCGTTTATAGATGTGTAGAATAATTTTTTTTCAAATAAGAAGAAGAAGAAGAAGATGATAAAGAGGAACAAAAATAATCAACGATTCTAGGTAAAAGATATGAAATAAACAAACAAACAAACGAGTCCAAGTCTGACTTTATAGATATAATCAAGATGTATAAAGCTAGAAGTAGAAAAATGAAGAAAAAAAATATAAAAAAATGAATAGTAGCGTAATATTTGATATTTTTCGATCTAACTGCGATTTTGTACGAAGCTTACGCACGCCCGCGGCTCTGATATACTTATATATACACTTACATATTATAGATAGAGGCTTTAGGGTACAGATATATATATATATATATATATATGTATATTCGTAGAGATCAAAGTCTAAGCGGTATAGTGTTTAATTTTCAACGACAATAAATATTTAAATCCCGGTCTTTGCGGTATTTATATCAAACCATTAATCACCAATGTTAGAGAGCGAAGTAGGTATGGTATATAGGATAGAGATCGGGTTAAACTCCTATTGCACCACTCTTCGTTCTGGATTTACTTTTTTCTAAGAATAAATCCAGCCCAATATACGTTTCATACCTACCTCTATCTCTCTATACCCTATAATATAACACTCGCGTATATTATATAGTTATATAGGTATATATGTAAGAAAATGATTAAATATTCAACCGAAAGACACGCAGAAAAGATATTTTTTTTTTTTTTTTTTTTTTTTTCACCCATTTTCAATCTTACATAACAATTTTTTTAGTCTCTTTAAAATTGAAGAAAAATAATAATAATAATGCGAATCCTGAGATGAGTTCGTGTCAGAGGTGCGAAGGAGGGTTCCGCGCCGAGTAGAAAAGGCCTGCAGAGCTATAAGAACAGTGCAGCAGAGACTTGCTGAAAACGCTATATATATATATATATATATATATATATATATATATATATATATATATATATATATATACATATATATATATATACAGTACCTACAGCGAAACGTTAAGCGGTCGTTTAGTATGCATCGAAAATGCCCGCGCGGTACGCAAGGAGTTATACGTATATACAGATATATACTCAAGAGTGCAGAAAGACAGGGCTTTTTGCTTGAGAAAAAAAATTAAAAAAAAAAAAAAAAAAAAAATAGACAAGGCAAATAAAAAATGCTATTGCACAGGCAGAGTGGATTTCGCGTCCCCTCTGGCCGTATTTACTTCGATCTGTACAACTGTACAATATATACCTATGTGCGCATAACTGAGTATGTAATATAATGTATATATAGGTGTGATATATACTATTCATTCGTTTTTATACAAATTTTCAATTTTATTAGCCATTGTTTACGAACGAAATTTTTATATATCGCGTGTCTAATGCCATAAGGTCGTAAATGCCAAAAAACATTTTTTTTTTTTTTTTTTTTTTGCGGATATGCCCAAACGATGTTATATGGCACGAAAAAGATTTTGCCACCAAAAACACGAATTTTTTTTTTTGTTTTTTTTTTTGCCACTTACGACCTTATGGCATTAGTGACGCGATATATGTGTTTTTTTTTTTTTGTCTTCTGCGGATTTAACGTTCGATTTATATATATAATCTATTATTCGAGAGGATTTAAGAGATACAACGCAACAACGTACACCTATAAAGATTTGCGGTGGTTGGTATAGGTAGTTGCAGATAATATGCAACCGAACTCGCGAATACTGCCCATTGTACAAACACCCACGAGAACGTCCCACACGCGAACGTTCGGGCATAAAGACTTTCCGTTATACGATAATATATATTATATATGTATAGTATATACTATGTATAAATTATATATATATATATAAATTGCAATGGGGAAAGGTAACAAATCCAACGATAAGTATATTATAGTTTAACAAAGAGAGAAATCCCGAAACGAAATAAGAAAAAAAATTGAAAAAAAAAAAAAAAATCACAAAATAAAAGATACAGACGTAACAAACTATTATATCGCGTCAACTAATGCCATAAGGTCGTAAGCGTAAAAAAATTATTTTTTTTTGCGGATATGCCCAAACGATGTTATATGGCATGAAAAAGATTTTGCCACCAAAAAAAAAAAAAGGAATTTTTTTTTTTTTTTTTTGTGCTTACGACCTTATGTCATTATTTGTTTATTCATTAATTTAATTATTCTTATGCATACCTTAAAAGCATGGGCTGGAAGTTTAAGCCTCTCGACGATACTATAGGTAGGTAGTATAAGGTAGGACAATACTCCAGTGTGTGTAAACGATCCTGCAACAATAATTTTATTCAACTATTATAATATATATAGTATATAGTATATTATAGTATGTAAAGAAAAGAATAGAATTAGACACCCACATATATCTATATATATATATATATATATAAATGTATTTTATATTATATGAACACGAATACATGTGATCAATAATTAGCTCAGTTCCCATGCGGAATAATTACCCGGCCATTGACTATTGACAATAATCAATTGACTTATCCGGGTTTCGCATACCTATACGCATGCAATATATAGCAATTGGAATGGAGCGCGCCCATTCTTTTTCTTTATTTAGTTTGGTTTGGTTCGATTTTTTTTTTTTTTTTTTTTTTTTTTCTCTCGTAAAACTACATGTCCGCGTTTTACGCGTATATATAGGTATATATATATATATATATATATATGGTTTTAAGTTTTCGTTTAGCAGCAGCAGCAGCAGCAACAGCAGCAGCTTCGTCGATAAATGATTAAACTGAACTGTTACGTCATATCCTTCCTCCGGATTCGAAACAAGGAACTAGAACCACGCGTGTAGGTCGACCTTTCAACGATCGATCGATCCTACATCTCCTACCACTCTACTATTCTCTTCTTTTCTCTTCTGTTCTGTTCTCTTCTCTTCTCTTCTCTTCCCTTCTCTCCTCGCCTGGCCCCATAGTAGTATATGCTGATTAATTGATTTCAATCCAATTCGTTTGCATTTCAATAATTTGCTGCTACGTTATGCCTAAAGCATAGGAGGGCCGATCCCTCGATTGATTGGATTCGATCGTTATACACTATGTAGGTATAGTAGGTAGTAGTATATACCTATATTACGCAACTTCCGAATTGTTTCATATAGGTATTCTCTCTTTGTCTTTTTTTCTTCTTCCTTATACTATGTACATATATATTCGTTTTTTCATTCTTTCAAAGATATACAGACGATTTTTCATAATAACTTTCAATCAATCGATTCAATGATTTTTCATTTTTTCTAATTTTTCTTAATTTTTTTTATTTTCTCGAACCTTCGAGTCCCGAAATTAAATAGTTTCAGTATTATATTTCTTCGACATTTTTTTTTTTGCTATCTACGTATAACCCGATGGCGAAATAATTAGTGGAAAATTCTTGCTCGTAGTTTTTTTTTTTTATTTTTTTCGTTTTTTCGTTTTTTCTTATTTCTCGTAAGTCTCATTCGTTATAATTATACATATTATACTACTATACGCATACAACAAAAACAACAACAACAAAAAAAAAAATGTAAAATAGAATTGATATATTACGACGGGAAGCTGTGTGTGTGTGTAAGTGCGTGCTTAGGTATGTAGTATACGAAATGAACGTATGAATTCTAAAACCTCGTTGCGCCACCCAAAGCTTCTATAATTAGTGTTGCGGTTCAAGATTTTTATTTTTATTTAAACTTGAGCGTCCTTGCGAGTGCGGGTGATATTGGGTGCGAGGTGAGAGGTGCGCGAGGTGCGAGGGTGCAACTTTTGAGTACCGAGCGTCGCGACGCTTTTTTTTTTTTTTTTTCTTCTAAATCTATATTATTTCTAGAGTATATTATAGCTTTAACCTACGCTAACGTCATTATTATTATTTATACGCGTATCCCTCGGGGGAGCAAATATATTCACTAGAATAATAATAATAATAATAATAATAATAATAATAATAATAATAATCCCAACCGACAACAATAATAATAATTGCTATTGATTTTATTATTTAGATTTATTTTTTCATCTTATATCGTATCACTTTTTCTCTTATTCCCTCTGACACACTTTATTCTACATTACTATATACATTAGACCGGTTCAAAAAAATCGACTATTCTTTTTCTTTCAATTTTCGCATTGAAATACTTTCGGGGGGCTGAGAAAAGATGCCTGTTAAAAGCGGAGCTCTTAATATTAAGATTTAGAGGTCGCTCATCGCGGATTTCTATTTTCCATTTGAATAGCATAGGAAATTTTTTTTTTTTTTTAAATAATTTTGTAGCTCACAAACCAATGAACAAATCCAAATGACTCAAACATATTTTCATAGGAAATTAAACACTCTACAAAAAGCTTCTCTTATCATTTTTTGATAAATTGACTCCTTCCAAAGTTATTCAAGGTCAAATTTCGACTTATAGTTGAGATAATTATTTTTTTTCGTGATTTTTTTTCCACAATGATAGATACATTTTTTAGAGTGTTCAATCCCCTATCAAAATATGTAAGAGTCATTTGGATTCGTTCATTGGTTTGTGAGCTACGAAATTCTGAAGAAAAAAAAATAAAATTCCTATGCTATTTAAATGGAAAATAGAAATCCGCGATGAGCGACCTCTAAATCTTAATATTAAGAGCTCCGCTTTTAACAGGCATCTTTTTTCACCCCCCCGAAAGTATTTCAATGCGAAAATTGAAAAAAAAAGAATAGTCGATTTTTTTGAACCGGTCTAATATACATATATATATATTTTACTTCATCTTCATCTCTTCGCTGTTACATTCTGCTGCGTGGTAGTACTAATTCATTGTCAGTCGTATTCTCCGCCTCTGTTCTTAAAAACAAATTTATAAATAAAAAAAAAAAAAAATAAAAAAAAAAATAAAAAATACATACATACATATATATATATATATATATCATCGAGACTTCTATACCTACACTACTACCACTATATAAGATCTTCTTTATGCAATGCTCTTATATACCGCACCCCTTTCCGTTCTTTTCCTTTCCTCACCTATAACTTTACTCTATAATCTAATACTTCACTTAAACTTCACTTCGTCGCTTCGGTTTGCGACGAAAAAGAAATTAATTCACGCGCCTAGGTATTGATGTCACGACGACATAGTGAAATTTGAAAAACAAATAAAAATAATAATAATAATAATAATAATAAAAATTGGCAAAATTTAGAAGAAAACAAAAAAAAAAAAAAAAAAAAAAAAAAGAAAACGATCGTGTAATAATAAACGACCTCTATTATAATTTGTATATATCTCGCGTAGTCAAATCGCTGGGTGCAGCATATCTTGGAAATTTTTTTTTTTTTTTTTTCTTATTTTTCCTTTTTTTTTTTTTTTTTTTTTAGTGTTAGAATTTATGAGGTGGTTATGGCTAGTCTAAAATTGCGATGGTCTGATTCATCGTGACTATTCAGAGAAAGAGAGAAACAGAAAGAGAGATAGATAGATAGATAGAGAGAGAGAGAGAGAGAGAGGGATTTGGGTGGACACTAGAAGACGTGTCCACCTTCTTGGTGTGTAACTAAACCTGGTTCACAGTTAATTAGAGACTCCAGCTATAACTAGAGAGAGAGAGAGAGAGAGAGAGAGAGAAGATAGTGTGTGTGTGTGTGCATGTGTACGTCCAGAAAAGAATTGCGGAGTTTCCCCACCCTTATCCTCTCCTTTTCTATTTCTTATTCTATCTTCGTCAGTTTAATTCCCACGATTCTTTCTTCCCTCTCGCTTATAAAAGAGAGATAGAGAGAGGGAGAGAGTGAGAGGTAAGAAGTATTTGTGTTTCCCTGTGTTTGTTTAATCAGGCGCAGAGCTCAGTCTTCATTACCCGCACTAATTTATCTACCCTGTCGCGTGGTATATATACGCCTCTGGAACTAACGTCTAGCCTTTCTTCATCCCTACCGCACCAACCCCCCTCCAACCCCCCCCCAACTTCTACGCCGACGCCCGTATTCTATATATATATATATATTTATTATTATACATACGAATTTATGTATTTACGTTAAATCGCAAATTATTATATTATATAAGATCGACAATATATATATATAATATTCTTATGCAGGAATATAGAAATTTCTTTCGAAGAGAAGAGAAGAGAAGAGAAGAGAAGAGAGAAACTTAGTTTTTCTTTTCTATTCTTTCTTTTATAGTCAAGGGAGATTTCTTGGTCTTCGGGTATCAGGGAAAATCTCTTATATAGTCTTTCCGTTTTCTTTGGTGCGGGGAAGTAGAAGTAGAAGGAGGGGGGGGGGGGGGGGGGGGGGGGGAGAAGGATCACCTTGTCAATAAGGTGTTTGTTTAATTTGGGGATATTCCCTCTACCTCGGACATATGTGCGTTCTCTGCCAATTACGTAATCCAACCCCTACTCCTGTTCTTCCTGACCACCACCCCACCCGCTAGTGCGTCTTCCGTCATTTTACCCTAGAAATTATAAGACGTCGACGTCCGACACCCTGACGAAGGCCGGATCCCCGGATCCGGTCCAATATAGCATAATACGTTGGGCTTAGCTGATATTCTCTCTCTCTCTACTCTCGTCGTTTCCCTCTTCTTCTTCTTCTTCTTCTTCTTTCTCACCCTTATTTTTCTATCTCTTTATCTCTTTTACTCTTTCAGGGAAGAAAATAAGGAGTCCAACGTCCCGGGGATAGTGGTCAGTGCTCCTTACCCCCGCGGTAGTCCCCCCTCCCTCCTCTTCCTCCTCCTCATAGTCGTTCGCGTTCCTGGTCTTGGTGCCGAGTCTGTTCTTAATTAACGCCCGACTCTTTTGCTGCAACCCCCACTATACCCCGCCGCTACCCTGGTCAGTAATGAGGCCGCTATTTTCCGCGTGTGCGCGGGGTTGTCCATGAGCTTCTCCTCGGCCGCAGTCTTATTCTTATTCTTCTTATTTTCTTTTTCTTCTTCTTCTTCGCTTCGCTTCGCTTCGTTTCGTTTCGTTTCGTTTCTCTGGTGTTTGTGACCCAGATGAGACCCGCAACCTCCTCCACCCTCTCCACCCTCTCCACCCTCAACGAGCTAATTTCTTTCCTCCATAGGTACTGACCGACGACGACTGAACAGTTTTTCAATTTTTCCCTTTTCCTTTTACATCTATATCTATATATATCTCTCTCTATACGTCGAGACGGGGTAAATTACACCCTGTCACCCCACCTTACCATACACAGCAACAACAGAATGAATTGTCGTTCTGAGTTTGGTAATCATATGGTACTACTACTACTACTACTACGTGAGTGTCTGTGTGTCGGTATAGAAAAAGGGAAAGTACCAAATGACCGCTAACACGACAGCCAAACTGCTACCAGACCGTTATAATTCCCTATTTCGATTGAATTCGCTCATAGTACCTACATGTACCCACCCCATTATTTTCACGATGATAAATATTTTCCATTTTTTCATTTTTTCTTTTTTTTTTTTTTTGCAGGCCTTTGAATCAAACCTGTATATATATATCTATATGCCACACTATATATATACATACATAGTACAAAGTGTAGCGGTGAAATAATCAGAAGAGCACTAGGGCTCCCTGGCCTTCATTGCGTGACCCAATCTATGTAATCACATACCAACCCTGCACCGCTCTTGGCTGGACGCTACGAGGGCGGTCGATATCGCGTACTTAACCAGTGTGCGGTCTGTCTTTCCGTATTTCTGTCTGGTTATACTGCCAGACTATTTCTGCGGGTTTTGTGCGGGGGAGGAGGAGGAGGAGGAGGAGGAGGAATAGGGGTGAAGTTAGTATAAGTATACAGAATTTCAATATCCAAAATTTTCACACGAAATTTCGAGAGCTGTATAATAAAAGATTCCGAATTATGCCAAACTTGATTCGAGTTTCAAAGAATTCTCGTAATCTTTTTTTGATATTTTTTTAAATTTTCGTATCAGAGCTAACGAACTTGGAATTTCAATCTGGTCCCCCCGCCCCTCGGTTTATGGGGTTGAAGCAAGGCGCTATTCGAGTATGAGAAACGGTTCTGACCTTTTCCCAGACAATTTCCCTCTGTCCCCTGCATGCATGCACGGTTTGACTTAATTGTATTCAATTAATTGATCACGCCTTTATAATGGCCAGATAGGGTGATGGGGATAGTATTTAAATATACAAGAACGGAAACGGGTCATCACCCATGTAGTATATATATGTACCTATAGCTATATACTATATATATGCAGATATAGTATGTATAGTACTGACCCCGTGTCTGATATGCTGCGCGAAACAAACCAAAGAGAGAGAGAAAAAAAAAAAAAAAAAACTTAGACAAATAAAATAAGAAGAATGAGAAATCTTTCGACCGAATCTCATCATCCCTTCTCGGGGATAACCATATGGGGTGTATGAAGAATACGGATATATAAACTGATCCCTACGGGACATATAGCAATTGTTTACAACTGGTTTTTGGCGGAGCTTTGTTTCAGCCAGTTTATTCCTTACATATTCTTCTTCCCATATGTATCTGTGTATGGGTATAATATAATATAGGGATGCGATATGCGAGTGCAGAGCAACGGAATAACTGGTCATCTGTATATAGATACTTATATGAATGAATGAAGAAAGAATAAAAAAACAGACCGTTACGTTTTTTCGTATGTAGGTACACACAAAGTGGCGAGATCTTTTATAAAATAAAATATAAATAATAGAATAATAATAATAATAATAATAATAAGAAGAAGAAGAAGAAGAAAAAGGGAAAAAAAATTAATAAATTTTTTTTTTTTTTCTTTTAATACGCGGTTCAACGTTGACGACGACGATGACGATGATGATGATGATAATAATGTATAATATAATATATATATATATATATATATATATATATATATATGCGGAGGTAAGAAATTGCGTAGGGTACGTATATAGTTTTAGCCGGATATGCGGGGAGGTAGTTTTTATACTATATACATGCGGAGACGCGCATCCGCAAAGTATAGTCGACTGTAGAGGTTCGGTTCCCTATTATACCGAGTTTACGGATAACAGCAATTAACCCCCGCACGGTTAATATGGAGAAAGACGCATATACATATATATGCACGATTGTGATTAATTCGAAAAGTTAACGACCACCTAGACTACCGAGCACGCTGTACTCTAGATTCTAAATATATATATATTAAACTGGTCAAAATTAGAGAGCATGATTCCTCCGCTTGTGGAAAGACCAGGGGAGTATATAGCCACACACACACACATGTATATATATATATATATCTAAATCCAAACATATATATATATATATATATAGAAATAAAATACGGACAGACAGCGTCGCGGTTCGCTGATCTTTCAACCGGCAATCACCACTCACTTGCCAGTCTTATTTCTTATATATTGTGGGACCGGGAAATAAATAAGGAAAGAAGTGCATCAGGGTTACACACTCTCGTCTCCTCAAACTGTATTCCCCTCTCTCTCTCTCTCTCTCTGTATATATTTTTTTATTTTATTTTTATTTTCTTCCTCGAAAATTTGTATAATTAATTAATTAATTAATTAATCAATTAATTAATTAATTTAATTAATTGATTAATTAATCCGAGAACTCGTCGCGCTTGCGCTTATTATAAAACTAAGGTATTTAACACTTCGGGATTTACGCGTTCCGCGTATAGCATTAAGGTAGCCTCTCTACGCCTCCGAGGCTAGCAATGAGCTCAGATACCGAATTTAACCTCGGGCCGCAAGATTTTAAAAATAATTCGTAATTATCATTATTATTAATAGTTTCAACGAACGAACGAACGAACGAACGAACGAACGAACGAAAGGCACACGATCGTCTTACAAGAATATACTCTTAGAACCTATACCTACTTTTATTCGTGACTTTGATTATCAATCAATTTTTCATTTCTTTTCTTTTCTATTTTTTTTTTTTTCATATTCCCTTTTTTTTTTGTTTTTTTGTTTCTTCCTATAATCAGAAATATATTCTTCCCGCATAATTCGTTGATCTAAAAAAAAAATCGTATGCGTTTTATCATAGATATGTACACAAAACCCGGATAAACCTTTTGTATGTTTCGCTTTTTTTCATCGAGGTTTCTTTTCTGTGCTCGTCGAAGTATCGATTGGTTTCGTATAATAATTACCTCTCCTACATTAGGGTCTCCGTTTCCTATCTCTCTCTCTCTCTCTCTCTCATTCTCTTTATCTAACCACCTAACTCCCTCTATAGCTAGCTTCTAACCCCGCACATCGGGTCTATTAGACTAGACGATTCCCGTCGTCAGGGAGCAAGCGAGGCAAACGAGTCTCAAACCAACGAACGACCGGCAGCTGCCCTTCTTAATTAATTATTTAACCAAACCGTGAAATAAATATTCATCCTGCAACGTCAGCTCTAATATACAACATCGAGGATACACCTATAGCTATAATATATAACGATCATCTTTCTATAACTTTTATATCCCGGATTCAATTAATAATTTTATTCAAATTTAATTTTCAATAAAAATTTGACGATTTTTTTTTCTTTTCTTTTTTTTCTTTTTTTTTTAGTATATATATATATATATATTCCTTAGGTATATAATATATGTCAGAGATTTTGAAGAGAAGTGTTTAACCTCTGACCATCGCAAGCACGCAGCGCGTCGTATTACGTTAGTTTTAAGCGAAGGCGAACGGTCGAGAGTTCCGTTCACCGTTCGTATATAAGCGTGAGTGGGTGGATGCCAGTCGTCCGCGGGTATTTCTGTATCTAATTATAATCCTGGATGAGGGGAGCGAAGGAGCGTGCAAGGGAGCGGTGTAGATCGGCTAAAATTAGACAATATAGTCTGCAGCACGGCGCTATTTTATATTTCGCCTCCACCTCCACCTCCACCTCCTTCTCCTTCTTCTTCTCCCTTTTGCTCTCAATTTGTAACCGAACACTGGCGCGGTCCTCTGGCTCGAAATTTCCACCCGCACTTAAATTAGGCGAGACGAAACGTCGATTTTATTCGATACGTAGAGTGTATAAAAAATTTTCAAAAAAATTTTTCTTTTTTTCTGTTTTCTTTTTCACATTTTCGTTATACACATCGCTATAACACATAGTATAGGCGGATGAACGTAGAACGAATGGAAATAAATAAATAGAAGGGGAAAAACGATTCGTGTGTATAGGAAATAATAATGGGAAATAAATAATCAGAAAGAAAAGGAAAAAAAAAAAAAAGTTGGAAAAAAAAAAAAAACAAAAGGAGGAAAGACTGACAGCTTGTGATTAGACGGCGAGGAATAATAATCAGTATAATGACAGGTTTACACCCCTGGTTCTCCCAACCCTCCCCTCCTCTCCCCCGGTCTCTCCCATACCAAAGGGGTTTTTTGGGGGACGCGAAGAGGAGGAAAGGGGAAGAGGGTTTGTTGGGTTAATTGTTGTGTGGCGTGTGGCGTGTCGAACCTGCAAACGCGACTGCGTCTAGGTAGTAGGTACCTATAAGCTATATGCTTGCGCTCTGGGTGTTATACCGAGGTTGTTTCGTTCTGTAAGTAGCAACAGTAGCAGCAGAAAAGTCTGATGACGCACGCAAATGTCACTGCAAGGTACAAAAAAAAAAAAATAAAAAAAAAAAAAAAATGAATTTTTTCGCACGCAAAACAACGAAAGAGAAAGAAAAAATGAAAATAATAAAAAAAAAAAAAAAAAAAAAAAGGCGCGAAAATCTCTCCTATCGTCGATTTGAGAAAAAGAAAAATAGTATACCACTCATATATACCTAGTGTATATAAATATGTGTCTGTCAACGCGTTTCTTTCGCGCCTTAACGTTTATACTTCTTTTTCTTCTTTTTCTTCTTTTTCCTTTTTTTTTTTTTTTTTTTGTTTTTTTCTTTTCTTTTTCCAGTTTTTCTTTACACAAGGTTAATTGATCTCCTTCGTTTCTTTATTTCACAGTGTACGTATATAGATACTATATCTTCGCCAGGTTTTTCTCTCGTACCCCTCTCACCCCACCCACGCATACGTGTAACACGTCAACGATACATAGTCGAGGCTTTAGAGCGTTTAAATAATAACAGTAAAAGAAAGGAGAAAAAAAAAACAAAAAAAAAAAAAAAAAAAAGAGAAAAGACCAAAGAATCTAAGGCCAGATTAGGGTAAAGAAATAGAGAATCAAAAATCTTATCTATAATTATAATAGTATGAAAATTTTTCATATAAATCCAAGAATCTCAAAGGAATTCCTATATATTATGCATATTGATTATATTTAAATATATTTTCAGATGTTACTCTATCCTGCACGTACCCTTAATTTTTTTTTTTTTTTTTTTTTTTTTTTTTAAACCGTAAACAAAACTCTATAAATAAATTAGAACTCTCTGATATGGTGTCTTTTCATTTTTTTCTTTTCTTTTCTTTTTTTTTTTTTTTTTAATCTATCTATTAATAGGAGACTCGGAGGCCTTCTGTCTTCTCCCTACGTATATTATATACCGTGCTGATTGTGTGTATCAAAAGAATTTTTAAATATTCAATGTAGAAAATTTGCATCAAGTGTAAACGAAGCTTTTTTTTTTTTTTTTTCTGTTTGTTTGTTTTACGTTAAGAGTTGAAATATTTTTAAGGGTAGTTTTTGGGAAAAGGGATAAGACTGAGGCTTTTTCTGACAAGGATGAATAAAATACCGAGACATCCAACCCCCTTTTTCTTCTTCTTCTTCTTCTTCTGGATTCAAGATGTTTCGTAAACTTTATACTACGTGTAACCAGTGGGTTACACCTATACCTCGAGGTGGTCATAAGGACATCGTTAAGATTATATTTAGGCATCATAAACGCGAAGATATGCGTCTGTTGGAGCCAACTCACTCATTACACTCGAGACGACTATAGTACGCGACGAAGAGTAGGAAAGAGTATGAAATTTCGTTTCGGTATACAAAAAAGAGCAAAAAATACAAAAAAAAAAGGAATCGAAATTTTCTTTTCTTTTCATTTCTGTTTCTGTTTTTTTTTTTTTTTTTTGTTTTTCGTCAACTTCGTTATACGCGACACGGTGGATGGGGGGGGGGGGGGGGGGGGAGGGCGGTTTTGTGTTTCGGAAGGGAGGATTCTGCGAAATGCGCACGATGGACCAATTTCGAGATTGTAGAACGTCGGGGGTTGGATATACGGTATGCAAAGCGGGCGTTGAATTTTAGAAACGGTCTTGCGCAGATTGTTATTCGCCCTCACCTCGTGGTCGTTGGCCCTCCTTCGCGTTCCTCGCGGGTCCTTATGTATTGTCACAACCACGCAACAACACAACACACTTTAAATAAAACTTTTGTTAACACACTTGTGCGCAGCCTCCTCATCCCCGCACTATATGAAAATTCGTATTCAACTTATGGTTTTAATTTTTTTTTTTTTTTTTCTACTTTAATTTTTTTTAATTTCAAATCAAAGACTGAGAAGACTCGTCGTTAATCATTCTTCACCCTTATTATCTTATATATAAGAGAACGATCAAAGTATATCGTTCGTCAAAGTGTAAACATTTAGGTACTTATAGGCACGTGGAGAGTAAAAAAAAAATGAAGTGAAGAATCAAAAAAAAAAAAAAAAAGAATAAACAGGGGGTTTTTTCTTCAACCCCCTATATATAATACGATATATAAGGAAAACTTGACGGTTTCCTAATCCACTTTGAGCAACTCGTTATTTGTGTTTATTATTTCTATCTTGTTTCTCTGATAATAATCATTTTATTATCAATTATTAATTGACGTGAGAAACATGAGCCATGAATATCGAGAGTTCTCATCATTTCCTTTTCTTTTCTTTTCCTTTTCCTTTTTGTAAAGTTTTGTTTTTCCAGTATACGTATCTGCAACGAGGCAGCGTCGCGTAGTTAGGGTATCCTTGAGAGAGGGTCGGTGGTGGTGCAGGCAGGCAGGCAGGGGGTGTCACGTCGTCGGATATCGTCCCGCTTTTTTAAAATCGTTTATATAAATTCCGGGCGCGTTTATAAGCGACAAAAAACTTCGCGGATATAAACGGTTTTCTATAATATACGATTTTCCACGGGAACGCGGAAAAGAGAAAATGGCTGCTTGCCACTCCGCCGCGCCTCGACTACTGACTTGCTGCTTGCCTCCCTCGTTTCGACTCACACACACATCGAAATATCCAAACACGCACGCGACCACGCGCCCACCACCACACCTATACGATATACTCGTATCACCCACACACGACAGAACCGCGCACGTGTTCGCGCGCAGAACAGCTGACTGCTGCTGATGCTACTCTCTCTCTCTTTTCTTCTGCCCAATCTCACTCTCTCTCTCTCTCTCCTACTCTCCTTTCTCTCTTTCTCTCTCTCTCTCTTTTACTCTCTTTTCATTTGACACCTATGCGACGCGCATCATTCGAATTTTCAAACGCTTTAGGCGCGCCAAAGCCGAGCTTTTTTAGTTCGAAATTTGAAAACAAAAGAATAAAATGAGAAAAGTATACGAAAATCGAGAAAATAAAAAGAACTGCTATTTCATTATACGATCGCAATTATTTGCGTTCTGTTTTTTTTTTTTTTTTTTGAAAACGAAAGTTTTTGAAAATTTAATTTCTCAAATTTCAACTAGCAATTCTTCGATCTTCGACACATATTTCGGGGATTTAACATCCGAGGATGAAGTAATATTCTGATCAAAGTTGACGTCTTTGTCTTTTTTTTTTTTTTTTTACGATTCGTCAAATCGTATTTATGAAAAAATTTGAAATTAAACTAAAAGAAAGAATAGAGAGAGAGAGAGAGAGAGAGAGAGAGTCAGTCAGTCTCTTAGTAGTTGTTTAGTTTAGCCTCTTTCCGCGTCGCGACGCTCTAGTCAGTCAGGGGGGTTGAACATGGCCGCCGAACACGCGCAACCCCTAATCAATATTTTCTACATATTTTTGTACAGGTTGTTCTCTATTTTTTTTTTTTTCCATCTTTTATTCTAATTTTTTTTTTTTTTTTTTTTCTTCTTCATTTCCTACTTTCTCACTATCGGACAGAGATATCGAGTGGTATCTGCACAGATATAGTCGCGAAATAGTTCGCGGTCGGATAACATTCCGATTAAAAATTAAACTCTCGCTTTCAAATTTTTCCTTCTATCAAATGAAAAAAAAAAAAAAAAAACCAAAAAAAAAGTTTAAAAAATTCAAAGAATTCGGAAAAAATTGTATTTTCTTAGAAAACTTGTGGGGCGAAAGAGAGAGGGGGAGGACAAAATTGAAAAAAAAAAATTAATTGAATCGTTTAAGAGTATAAATTTCTATGTTATAGGTTTTTTTTTTTTTTTTCTTTCTTTCTTTCTTTCTTTCTTTTTTCGAAAAGAAGGAGAAAATCTGTCTGGTCAGTTTTAATTAAAGAACTTGAGGCGTCAGCTGCTAAGTTGCTGCTGTTGCTACTGCTGCTGGTGCTAGTGCTGCTATCCCGGTCGGTAGTCGACGTTTCTCTCATCTCCTCTTATTTTAGACCGTCCGCAACGTGCAGCAGCGTGAGGGCGTAAGAAGAAAACGTGTGTACGGGGGCGTCGGGACGTCGGGACATCGAGGTGACGGCGTCGTGCGTTGGCAAGTGGTAGGTATATAGATATAGTATACATACGTATCTTATACTCGAATCGAGAAAGAATACTTATACGATGCACAAAATAAATTCGAAAAAAAAAAAAAAGCAAATGGACTTTTTCGGTTTTCTTTTTTCTTCAATTTTCGTATCAACTCGCGTGTATATGTTAGATATGTATGTATGTATGCATGTATATAGATATTACTGCCTCTTCGGCGCTATAAGTGACTTGGTGTGGTCCGCTGTTCCTGGTCTAAGCGACGCCTTCGATTAATAGCTAATCATTAATTAAATCGAGCCTAGAAAAAAGCAAGAGAGAAAAATAGAGAGAGAGAGAGAGATGGAGAAGAGAAAAAAAAAAAAAAAAAAAAAAGGCGCGCCGAGTAGAGATGAGAAGGCGAAGTTTTTTGTTTGATCGTAATTAAAATCTTAAAAGATATCTAGATCCTGTTCAATAAAAAGCTGACGCCTTTGGTCAACATATATTATATACCTATCTATATAATATTATATAGTACGAAATCAATATAGTAATATGTAAAATATTTTCCGCTTATAATCTTAATTTTTATACTTCATGAAAAATGAAAAATGAAAAATGAAAAACCAGAAGGACATTTTTTTTTTTTTTTTTTTTTTTTTTTCTAATACGTGTAATTTCAAAAAATCGAATCATTGTTGAGAAATTTTTTGGAGATCCTCGAAGTATACTGAACGTAATTTTTTTTTTTTTTTTTAACTTTTTTTGAACTTTTTTTCCTTGTGTTTCAATTTGCCAGTTGAGACACACTTCCAGTAGTCGTCGCGGTGCAAGGTGACAGCGTATTGTTTCCCATTCTTCTCCATTCCAGATCTTGTTGAATGGTGTTGGTGGTGTTGGTGGTTGGTTGTGGAGCGGGACTTTATTGTGGCGGAACTGCCGCGGTAGTCTTTTGTTTTCTTTCACGGGCCATTAGAGGGTCTAATTGCCGTGCTCATACGCGATCGCCTTTTGTCTCCTCCTCCTCCTCTTCTCTTCTCTCCTCTCCTTCTCTCCTCGCCTCTTATCTTCTCTTCTCTCGGGGATCCTTTAATTCCCCATCTCTCTCACTCCCTCCTCATCCTCCTCATCCTCCTCCTTTTTCTTCTTCTTCCTCCTTCTTCCCCAAGACCGCGGAGTCGAGTGAGTGCAAAGGACTTGTCACACCCCGACGCGGCCCTCGTCCGACGACCGAATGATCGGTTTTTGTTGTTCACCCTTCTTCTCTCTTTCTCTCTCTCTCTCGCTCCTCTATATCCGCGTTCTTTTTTCTCTCTTAGAATCAAACCCTGCAGAAATCGAAGGCCTATTTTCACACTCGAGATAAAGAAAGTCGACACAGATTTAATCCCGTCTTATCAAACAAACAAAAATCTCAAAACGATTCGAAAAAATAAAATAAAATAAATTTTTTTTGTTTGTTGTTTTTTTATCTCAACTTATTTAATCCTAAAGGACCAAATCTCTCTCTTTCTCTCTCTCACTCCAAAGAACCTGCCAAAGGGTCGCAGTTTTTGTCCCTTCTTTTTTTTTTTTTTTTTTTTTTTTTTTTTGTGCCAAGGTGGTTATAGGAAGTTGGAGGGAGGTCAGAGACAGAGTGCGATGGAACGGGTCGACGCGACGCCTTTAGTTCGCGCGTGCCTCGGCGATACCTTTTCGGTACTTTTTTACCTCCAGCCTCCTACCCCTGCTGATCCTTGTGCTGCTTCGTGTAGAAGAGATACGAGGTATTATAATAAATTTTATAGCCTATTTTTTAAAAGGCGACACGATTTTTATTTTCAATAACAATTAGTTATATTATATAATAATTTCGATAGAAAATAAAAGGATTCTTTCTTTATTTCGTTTCGTCTTTTTTTTTTTTTTTTTTTTTTTTTTTTTTTTATTTTATTTCCGCATGGATCAGAAAATATCAGCGGTGGATCATCACAAAGAGCTTGGTAACGGTTAGAGGAGTGCGGTGATCCTCGAAGAGGTTCTGGAGAAAATCATAATAAAGCCAATAATAATTAAGCGACAATACAGTCTGACTGCTGGATATAGTAAAAGAATAAGAATAAGAAGAATAAGAAGAATAAGAAGAAGAAGAAGATGAAGGAGGAGATGTTGAGGTGGGGTTCAGAGTTCTCTCGTTGTACAGAACCGACTACTGGAGGGGGGGGGGGGGGGGGAGGGGTTTTGGCATTGTGTGTTAAGGTCGAGTAAAAGAGCGAGAAATAGAGAAATAAAGAAATAAAAAGAGACAGAGTTATTCGATCTTTTTGGTCGCGGTGAAAGAGAACGAAGAGGGGAAACAATAACCAGAAGAGAATCCGCACAATGCGGGAATTATTAGCTTTGCGCCGAATTAAAACCGTTCCTAACTTTTCCCTCTCTCTCTCTCTTTCCTCTTTACTTCATTTTATTCTTTTCATATTATATTTCTCTCTTTATTTCGTTTTTTTTTTTTTTTTTTTTTCTCCTTATTCCTTTCTTTATTTCATTGTGCTCGCTCTCTCGCCACCTTCTATTATCTACCATATACACCGTCTTTATTATTTCCTACTATGCGCAAGACTAACTCCGTGGAATTGGGAAAAGGTATATTAATATAGGTACATATTATACACGTGTACCTATATTTAACGCAAACAAGAAAAAAAAAAAAAAAAAAAAAATTAAAATAGTACACGAAGACACAAGGGGGATCTACGATTCTAACGAGTGATTTAAATACGGTTCAAATTTACCCGAAAAAAAAAAAAAAAAAAAAAAAAATTCCAAACTGTTCTTCGGTGAAGATCGACTCTGCCCATCAGCCGCATAGCTTTTTTTTTTTTTTTTTTTTGTTTAATTTAGTTTAATTTAATTTTATTTTAGTTTGCGCTTGAAATGAGCGATAAAGAGAGCGAGAGAATTGACGTAGAGTGAAGAGAGGATGGTAGGGAGGGAGGGAGGGAGGGAGGGGGGGAGAGTATAGCATGGTATATAGGAGGAGGACATGGCATGTCCCCCGCAATTATATCCAACAATAAAACAATTTTGATAATTATCTCAACTAGTGTATGGGAACACACGACATTAGAGGAGCGAGGAGCCGCGACAGTGATTTCAAGTAGTATATGTGTATGTGCTAGTTTGCGTATGTGTATGTGTGTGTAAAAAAAAAATCAAGCACACATATGTTTGTATGAGACATTATAACCCGGGTAGGTACGGGAAACCTATATATCTATGGCGTATATATACTACAACGAGCCGAGGACAATAATGACAATAATTACCATTTATATGCAAGTGGCGTCATTACCTGCACACGAGCAGACACGCATTCAATTTCGTATCTAATTTGAATAATTTAAACAAATCTCGTTTTCCTGTCTCCTACCCCCTATACCTCCCCCCCCCCCCCCTCTTTACCTTTCCCTTCTCTCCCACTTATAACTCCCTTATATACCAACCAACCTCGTGTATACAATCTGCATAGCGGTGCGCCTCTTAATGCCATAAGGTACATATCACACACCTACTACTACCTAGTATATACCATTGCAAATAATAAGAAACACACATTTATGTAGCAGGGTCTTAAAATTGTTTTAAAACTGCGATATTATACCGAAAAGCTACGTACTTGGCTGACACATGGTTAATAAGCCGATAATAGGTAAACGCCAGGTACGTAGCTTCTGGAATTATTGTTTTTTTAAAATCGTTCGTCAATCGAGTATATCCAAAGATATAATAATATACGCATGTATACGTGTGCGTTTAGATGTATATATGTATGGTTGAGTTTGTATATCGTAAGCGGCGCAAACGTCGCGCTAGTAATCATCGTTGAGTGCCCCTATCAATAATAATTGTAATATTTGCCCCGTAAGCTCGCGCGGTCTATTACCAATTAATTCGGTCGTGCGAAATATGCAGCGCTGTTAGCTCGGCGATGAGAGATGTTAGGTATAGCGAAGTAGTAGGATGATGAGGATGAGGAGTGAAGGAGGGGGAGGGGGGATGAGGAGAGGAGATTGCGGGGTTAGGGTTAGGGTTAGGTTGTGCTGGGTTATATATCGCGTCAGTCAAGTCGTCCAGCATTAAAAGTAATTACGCCGTGATTGACCGAAGCCCGGGCGAGAGAGAGAGAGGGACGGGTAAATCATCGGAGTGACGCACGTAGCTCGTTGCTGGCCTCCCAATTATACAATCAGTGAGACAAGAAGAAGAACCGAGAGACGACGAGGCGACGAGGAGAAGAGGGCCCACGATTTCGTTCCACGTCGTGATCCGAGGATAACAGCAGCCTAGAGAGTAGAGCAACAGAAAGATAGAGAACGAGAGAAAGAGAGAGAGAGAGAGAGAGATAAAAATCAACTATATAGTATATATATAAAGATTGAAAAATAACTAAAAACGACAAAAAATAAAGAGGGAGAAAGAGAGAGGAAGGAGGGTAATGTCGATCGGAGGAACTTATCATGATCATTATTGTCTATTATGAACCATGCGACTTTGAAGCACAGCTGTCTATTTTATTATACTATCTATGATACTGTGCAGCAAACTGCATGAGAAGATTTCGAACGAACGAACGATTATGTAGAAAGGAAATGATGAAATACTAAATACTAAAAATTAAGAAACTGCAGCATCCCTGTATATAGGGATATATGAACTACATAATATTATTTTATGTGATTTTCGAAATCAATTTGATAGTGTCACATTTTTATACACCTTGAATTTTAAGTCCGATGATACGTACGTTCGATAAAGAAATCTATAACCGTGTGTATATAGTATTATATGGGAGGAAACGAAAACAGCAGCCCGCCTACGCATACGATTTATTTGTTTACGTGCTAACGGAGAACGTAATTAATTGTGAAATTCAAATATTTATTCGCACATTTTTCGTGGCATTCCGTAACTTCTTCTACTATTTTGTATTATTTTATATTTCGTCTATTAGTTAGTGTATAATAATATAACATCCGGTTTTACCAGTTAGTTTTTATCTGATCGATTTGTTGTTTGAAACGAACGCGAATGAACGAACTCGCGCGCGCGCGCGCTAGTTGTTAATAAGAATAATATAAACGTGCGCGCGGGTTATAGTTCCTGGTGACCTTTTTATAGTTCAAGTAGAATATAATAATACACAGTAAGGTAACGCGATGCGATACGATTTAGTACTACGTTCCGTAATATTCTTATATTATGTACCTAGTTGTTTAAATAACTGTTAAAAAAAAAAAAAAAAAAAATAATAAAAAAAAAAAAAAAAAATCGAGTAAATCTTAAGATTTCGGACTTCTTATATAGAACTTAGGAGTAGTAAACGCGCACCACGCCTTTATATATATATATACACCGCAAATTTTATACTGAATTGCAACCAGCTCGCACGATTATATTATATAGTTATACACAGAATTGTCACACACATGTGTGTATGTATATATATATATTATGTGCCGATTTCTCTACTCTATACGCGATATTCTCCGTAAAGCTTGCGCTCACTCCCACATTCCCCGTTTCGTTCGTGTTAAGAGCCGCAAGAGAAGCCAGGCAGAGAACTCCGGTCGTTCTAGGTCGCCGGTTGGTTGTCGGTTGTTCTTTGGTTGAACGACCCAGCCCGGATCCGTACAGCCCAAGCGTCCATACTGATCATCGCGTAGTTTTCTTCTCTTCTCTTCTCTTCCATCTCTGTCCTTGACGCTCATAAATATATATAATCCTGTCTCTGTTTTAAAACGATATACAATATAATACTATACAGATCTAGATACGTGTGTGTGTGTGTGTGTGTGTGTGTAGGTAGGTACACACCTTTAAACCATTTACCCGATAAATTGTTTCCTTTATTATTAATTGTTTCACATTTTTTTTTTTTTTTTTTTTGCATACAAATAATTAATTAGCAATTATTGTGACTGTATCATCAATTTATAACTGTATAGAATAAGGATAAGCCAAGAAAATTATTCTCGATGGAAGATAATTTTTGCGGTCCAAAAAATGAAGACCGAAATTTTCACGGATCAAAATCAAAAATTTTTTCTCGAAACCAAGAAAATTTTTTCAAAATTTTCTTGGTTTCGAGAAAAAATTTTTGATTTTGATCCGAGAAAATTTCGATCTTCATTTTTTGGAGCGCAAAAATGATCTTGAATCAAGTCAAACTTTCTTTCTATGTATACGCTCGGACGATCATGGAACCTATGGCCCGTTCCAACTATAAAAAAAAACCGTATAGAGGGTATAATAAAAACGCGCCAAAAACTTAATAGTTTTAAAGTCAGTAGTAGGTATACATTGACTGTGAGAGAGTTTGAGCAACGGGACACAAGGAGGTACGACGCGGTGCGGGTCCGCGGAGAGATGATAGGCGAGACCTTACCGCAGCAGCTTGGTCTGTCTCGAGTAGCGCGCGGTTATTATAAAACAGAACCCATGAGCGTGGCGAAGCTCGAGTTGTAGTAAGGTATGAGGTATGAAGTATGAGGTATGAGGTGAGGTGAGGCAAAACGTCGTCGATAATAAAGAAACCAGAGGCGATGAAAAGAAGGGAAAATATCGGCTCGTAAAGGATAGAGAGATGAGGAGCTGTAAGGAATGGGAATGGGAATGGGAATGGGCAGGTCATGGTGTACCTACCTACCTACCTCGTCGGTACACTTGATGCCGCGCACTATGTATAGTAATACCTATAGGGGAATATAGTAGTAAGTAGTATAACGTCTCCGCGCTCAGCACCAGAAGCACACCGCGATACAGCCGCACATCGCATCGCATCGTATCGTACAGCGCACCGCACCCGGGCGGGTGGGCGATTTTTAGAAGGATGTGGTTGCACGCACTGCGATCGACTTAATTCGCGTTCTCGAACGGGCACTCGCGCGATCCACCACGCAGACATAATATATAGAAATAAAAGAGTTAGTTTTACCTCGTCCGTGGAGTATTTTTCCTTATTTATTTTTTTTTATATTTCATTCTCTTTATTTTCAACAACGCGCTATTCTATCTGTATATTTCAATTTCTTATAGTACCACTACCTATAAATCGGTTGGTCCGCATCTCCTGGTTACCGCGCCAATCATAATTTACAATTCGCTTCGTGGTGGTGGTGGTGCAGCGACTACGACGACGATGTCCATTATATTCATGGATTTTTTTTTTTATACATAAAAAAAAACGTTGTAAAATTTATTTTCAAGGAAAAAAAAGAAAAATCTGATGCAGTTTTTCAAAACTATGCGACAAATGTATAATAATAATCATTTCGAATGTGATATACGAGCTAGAGAAAGATCGGGGATACGGATTAACCGAGATATGACTCTCAGGATCAGGTGCAACCCGTTAACAACAATCCAGTAGTTTTTTTTTTTGTGTTTTATTTTATTTTTTTTTCAAACCGTGGGTAGGTATATAATGTAATAAAAGAATAAAGATACGGAAATTTAATATTGTAATAAAGAGGGCCAAGCACGTATGTTATTTTATTTAGTTTCCCAAACTGCCACGGCTTAAACGCATCCATAATTACTTCGAGGTACGTGGACTGCTTAACTTATAAACTTATCCTCCTTATAGTCCTCGGGTAGTAGTAGTAGTAGTAGTTTTACTGTGTATATACAATATTATACCGTATGGGGTATAAAATATATATATATATATATATAAAAGCAAACCGCGTGGTTACTAGCTAACACACAAATACTTGCTACTTATAGACCCGCGTAGGCCAGGGTATACCCAGAACGTGCGCTTACGTACGTACGTACTCCTATATGTACGTTGTGCACCAGCCACTGAGTTCCAGACCGACGAGGTAAAGACTACACAGAAGTACGTGTAGTCATTTGTACCGCATACTTACCCCGTGTGTCCCACGCCGTCTATAGATATATATATATATATATACCTTATAGCATTTATATATATCGCGTTACTAGTACCATAAGGTCGTAAGCGCCAAAAAATTATTTATTTTGCGGATATGCCCAAACGATGTTATATGACACGAAAAAGATTTTGCCACCAAAAATACGAATTTTTTTTTTTTTTTTTTTTTTTTTTTTTTTCGGCGCTTACGACCTTATGGCATTAATGACGCAATATATACATAGATATCCTTAGACA
The DNA here is from genome assembly GCA_943736025.1 of Tenthredo mesomela. Lineage (NCBI taxonomy): Eukaryota > Metazoa > Arthropoda > Insecta > Hymenoptera > Tenthredinidae > Tenthredo > Tenthredo mesomela. The sequence goes on from OX031017.1 coordinate 975,071, forward strand.
CTATCTGGTAAACTCGTAGCAGTAGTCTTACTGCCCACAAACATACTCGAGGCATGACTAAGATCGAAATCGATTATCCCCTCATCTGTTTGTATTATATATAGAGAAATTAAAACAATCCTATATATATATGTATAAGCTTAAGGTGTGACGAAATTGTCGAAAGGGAAGAGCGCGATTCATTTTATTTATGGATTTAGTAACATTTCGAAAACGATTCTATAGCTACTGTATATATAAAACAAGGAAATAACTATCTTCTTCTTCTCCAGATCTCGAGGAAGATATTTTGTAAAAGATGCGGAGGTGTGAATCTGTGCGATATAATACTATAGATAGGTATACCTGTATATATACATATCGCAGATAATAATGGGAAATAAGTTGGGTGAAGAATTCCGTAACGAAAGATAATAATTCGTGTTGGAAAGGTAAATTTCGGCCGTAAAACCAAAGCAATATATATATATATATATACTATATATACTATAAGGTATGTACTCGCGTAGGTATGTAGGTATGTAAGGTACGTTAGATAGGTAGGTAAGGTAAGGTACTAGAGCTGCTAGAAAAGAGAGAAATAGAAAGAGGAAGCTATGCGGATGGACCGTTTACCTCGTTCAATCTCGACTCCCTTTGTTGAGTCTTGAGTACAGACAATAGCGCGATATCTTCAGAGTCGTAGAAGCAGTAGCGCGGGGCCATTACGCGTTAAAAAAAATAAAAAAATAAAAAAAAAAAAAAAAAAAAAAAAAAAAAACGTTTTTGATTTTTTAGTTCATTTTATTTTATTTTATTTATTTTTTATTTTTTTATCTTATACCCTTCCTCAGTCGGAATAACGCCGCACGGATAATTCCCTGTAAGTGGATAATGCCGCACGGACTCGTAGCTCCTTGCCTACGCACTAGTAGGTAAGCCTAGGGTAGGTATAAATATTCTACGGGATATAATATTGCCGAGGAATAAGAATAAAAATAAGAAGAAGAAATATAAGAGGAAGAGTCTTGGTCATCCCCACCAGCTATAATACCTATCTCGACCTCGCAAACCCTTTTATTTCCCGCAGAACCCGGACCCCGCGGTTGAAAAAAAAGTAATCCGCAAAGTTTGTTGAAAATAATGAAGAAAAATGGATTATTTTATTTTTTTTTTTTGTTTTTTTTTTTATCGCTAACTGCAGCTTAGCCCCAGCCACGATGATCTTCGAATATAATCTTACCCCGTTCTAAATGTGCAATTATCTTGTAATAATAATAAGATATGTAGTAGTATAAGCGAGATATATATGGAAGATATACTACCCTACTACCTAGAAGAAAATTCTCGCGTCATAATATCCGTATTATACGAATAATGAAAAAAACGTGGGAAAAAAAAATCTTTACAAATCTGTAGTTTCTGTTTTTCTTTTTTTTTTTTTTTTTTTTTTTTTTTTCATATAAATTACAGAATCAAATTTTTCTTACGGTTATATACTGCAGCTGTGTAGAACAATAAAAAAAGAAAAGAAAAGAAAAGAAAAGGAAAGAAAATGAAAAAAAAAAAAAACGTTTAAAAGATGCACCGAGCGGTTATCCTTATACACATATATATATATATATATATATATTTTATATACTATATATATATATGCGGTGTTGTAGTTTTATTATATTTAAAATGATATTATATTCAAGTCATGAAGCGCGGGTGAACATCGGGCAGCGAATAACACGTGTTGAATTATAAACGACACTACTATTCAAAGACCTGGGTAATTGCCAGCTTAGCAATCATTATAACCTATAGTTATATATTATATATATATATATATATTTAGGTATAAGTTCAACGTTTCAAATGACATTCTAGAATTATCAAATGCACATTCTATAAGTATACGTATGCGCATAGTGTGTGTATATAATTTTATTATATGCATCGATTCCTATATATTGTATAAAATGAATTAAAAAAAAAAAAAAAAAAAAAAAAAAAATGACCGAACGATGACTTTCTACATATAAAAAGAAATTTTTTTCAACTGTATGTAGGTATATATACTGGATATTTCCCCGTAATACATTTTTCAAGCTCACTCTACACCGATCATGCTCTCCTCGTCAGCTATACTATGAATACAAATTTCCGTCTTCATATAGGTAGGTACTACTTTTCTTCTTTCTCTCTTCTTAAACTTATTCTCGGACGTATAGACACGGGGAATGAGAATAAGAATAAGAATGAGAATGAGAATGAAAATTCTCGGCTCGAAGTAACGATTAATTAGGATTACGTGAGATCGAATAATATAGTTGCGCGAGAATGAGAAGAAGGAGAAGTCGGGTTTTTTTAAACTGGGTCAAGGATTCGTTTTTATCCCTCTCGTATATATATATATATATAAATGTAGGTAGTACGAATCGCAAATCTGTATAAATCTACGTGTGTATACAGAGGGAATTTGATTTCGTTCGTATCATGATCAGAGAGAGACCCAGGTGAATAATTGTCTTTAAATAATAATTATTCCCGAGTACTGCAATCGGGAATAATGGGTGTAGAGCAAGCAAGCGAGCAAGTAAGCGAGCAAGCAAGCAGGTCCAACCATCGCCTTATTCTTATTTACCGTATTGTCACAACACAACAATGAGACAATTACAACGCTTGATTCCATTGTCTCGAGTACTTCTCTTTCTCTATTTATCCCCCCCTCTCTCTCTCTCTCTCTCCATCTCTCTTTCAGTGTCTTATATATATACCTATAACAGTATACACCTCGGTTCGGTGTAAATACCAAAAGTCTACACAGGCGCCTTCTTGTGCACCAACGACTCCACATATCAACACAATACGCATTGTTATAGGTACCTTACTCAAGTAGAGAGTCGAGAGTCGAGAGTCGTCCCGCTAGTGTCAATACTAAATATAAACCGAGGAAACTATTTATTATCAATGATCATTTATTTTTTTCTCACACTTATTAACGGACACTAAAATTTCATCAGAATTTCAATTTTTTTTTTTTCTTCTTCTTCTTCTTCTTCTTCTTTTCTCTTCAGTTTTTTTTTTTTTTTTTTTCATAAATCTAATAGAATTTACCTAAAATCGTGTGTTAATTATAATTAAAAGTAACGAAAATTTGAGCATTTTTTTTTTTTTTCATGATTTCGGAGTAAATGAAATATCTATAATATAATATGCGTGTGTCAAGGTACTCCTTTCTTCTTTTCTTCCTTCCTTCCTTCCTTTCTGAACTGAAGTGCAGCATAAACGATCGGTGAAGGTAAGCACACATAAGTAGAGGCATGAGTTATTACACCGAGCGATTTAAGCGCCCGAGTATAATATCTCTTCTCTCTAGCTCCGGTGCTGCAATGTATGTGTGTGTGTGTGTGTGTGTGTAGGTATTAATAAATTTTCAAACGAGCTGCCTCGGAGCAAGTCAGTCCCGAATAAGGAACTCTCATTCTCAATGAGATAGGGAGAGATAGTAGAGATGGGGAGTTGGGAGTAAAAAGATGGACCTTCTAATGACGGACCCACGCGTCCAAAATCACGGTGATCCTGCTGCATATATGCACCGGTCCCTGTATACATATATATATAAGATATAGTCTGCTGACCCGTATAACCAGGCCCAAAACACCTTAACCGTTGTCGAGGCGTTTGTATAACCCGAGGGTTATATTAGAGGGAATTTCAACCAGCCTTATTTCTCGCGTTCATCGTTCCTTACCTCTTTTACGGTTCGTCCCAGGGAGCTCTGGGAGCCGCGAGGAGGAACGTATTATATGATTTACCTTGCAGCTAACAATATCTCTCCTCTCTTCTCTTCTCTTCTCTTCTCTCATCTTCGCTTCTCTTCTCTTCTCTTCTCTTCTCTTCCCTTCGTTTCTCTCGCGGATTTATTAGTACCTAGTGCGAGGCAACCGACCCAGGGATGACCAGGACGCCCGGGATGCCCGGGGCCACGCGAGCCAACCACCCGGCACCTCATTAAACGATAATTTACTACGCGAGTAATTAACTCGAAGGCACACCATACACGCACACCTTAAAAACGTGACCATATTTATTACCACCGTCTTCGTACTACACCTCGTTGTAATTTTTTTTTTTTTTCTTTCTTTTTTTCGTTTTCTATTCTATTCCTTTTTTATTTCCAAGTTTTTCTACGGTTTTTCTTTTTCTTTTTTTTTTTCTCCCATTTCTGTCTTAAGATTCTTTATTTTCACGTCAGGTGTAATAAGAACTCGCAGGGCAATAGTTCACCCTCTCGAGGTTAATCGGTGTCGAGTCTTTTCTACTCGCTCATTATTATTTTTTTTTTCAACCCCCCCTCAGCCCCTTAAGCACCTTGTTAAAAAAATCAAACTAACCAGCCATAGAATCTATAGATGAAAAGAAAAATGATGTAGATCGAATTTTTTCTCAAATTCTGCAAAATTCATACTTTTCTTATTTTATTTTATTTATTTATTTATTTATTTTTTTTTTTTTTTAAGATTTTTTTATTAATATACTCAGCATTCTTATAAGGATCATTTATATATACAAGCACGTCGATTCCTTTATCTTGCTACTATATTTTCTTCTCTTGTTTGATGCGAATCATGCACAGTATTGCTGCAAATCTGATCGAAGCGGGACGCATTTTAATTAATCCCACTGCACAAGTGCTGCGTGGCTCGATACAAGAAGGAATAACAAATTGACGGTATAGAATCCGGCTTTGCAGGCTTTGGCTACACTCATGAATTTTATCATTCTTAATATAGATACACGGGATTATTTATACTAGGTGTATAGAAAATTGTTTGATCAAAATCGGATAAAAGTTTGCAATATAAATCTATATCGTAAAATTAATCGTCTCTAAATTAACTTTTTTTTTTTTTTTTTTTTTTGAACAATGAAGAAAAATGAAAAAAAAAAGCTTCCAAATTTTTTGTCCCAACATCCTGAGAAACAGAAATTTTCTTATATATCTCTATATATCTGACCTTTCGCACAGTTTTCTGCATATTCTATTAAACTCGAACGGTAAACGCATTGCGAAACGATTTGAAAAAAAAAAAAAAAAAAAAAAAAAAAATTATAGTCGAAGCTGTAATTCGACAAGTAGACAGATGTGTATAAATATAGGTATAGCGATGATCGGTTGACAGATTGCAATCTTTAAGAATAGTAATAAGCCGTTTAGTTTAATCAATTATTTATATCCGCAGTCGCGTTGCTTCCATAATCGAACGCGAAGATCACAGACCAAGGAAATGAGGCTGAATCGTCTGGAATCGATATATATATATCGTCCGCGGTATTAAGTATAACGAGAAGTTCATTGCCACTGCAACATATACAATTTTTCAAACTAATTCTCGAAACTTGTAGGAAATTTTTTATTCCTTCATTTTCACATCCGTTTTCTTAAATTTTTGTATAATAACGTGGATAAGGAACGCGAGGAGCTTCTCTCCACTATTATATTAACGCACGAAAAAAAGGGTACTAAAATAACAATGTTCAAAATTTTGGTCCACGTCGCGTCCGTCCGCTGCATCTCGTGTCCCCCCGAAAGAGCAGCAACAGCAATAATGCATCCAAGAAAATAGTATATGAGGTGGCGGAAGAATATGCGGTGGAGAGAGGAGAGCTGATTAGAATGAGAATAGGCGTGGGTGTGAATACATGTATATATATATATTGCTGGATATATACCGAACATGCTGAAGAAGAAAGAACTTAAGCGAGTAGAGAGTGGAGAAAGAGAGGGAAGATAGTATATATATATATATATATAGTATATGAGATGAGAGATAGAAGTGGGCAAACTAAATAATAACCCCTCCCACTACGACGGTTACCTACTATGGACCACCCGGAGGAACTCGCACGAAATAAAGCGAGGCCCACTGCAGAGTCTGAAGCAGAGAATTCGACGACTCCTTGAGCTATTCGCCACGGGACCGAGAAGAGAAGAGAAGAGAAACGAAGAGGAGAAGAGAAGTTGAAGTCGAAGAGCCAGTCCCTGTGGTGGTGGTGGTGGTGGTGGTGGTGCTGGGACTGGAGGTGAGCATTTGAAATGGTAATTGCGTCTTGAGAGAGAACGATCTCGATAACCGATTCAGCTGGACACCCTGTTTAATGCTCGCTGATAAGTGTTTCCCATTGACCTTTGCATTTCCTGCTTATCCACGTTTCATCTATGTCCATTCTGTACCTACCTACCTACCCCCGTTACCTTATTCTCTTTATACGCCACTCGACGCTCATAGATATTTTATTAACATCTTTCATTTCTTATCACCTTGCCTATTATAAATACATACATCAACAGGAATGAAGAAACTTTCAATAATTAAGAATACTGAAACACGATATATGGACGCAGCAATATTTCCGAAAATTATCTTACCATACTAACGAGGCTAGTTCACGCTGTAAACACGTCTCTACACAATACCCAATTTCAACGATTTTGATTTCCAATCATTGGCTAAGAAGTTACAACGTACGCTGACGAACATTGCAGCATTTTTTATGGTCTATAATTAAAACGATTTCACACATGAAACAGAATCTTTGCTCTGTTTTTTTTTTTTTTTTCTGTATTTTCCTAGAAACACAACAGTGCGTTTAAATAGTTTGTAGTTAGGAGTCAGACGTATGGCTTTCTATTATAGTATATACAACATCGTTGTTTTAAACTAGGATATTTAATTGGTCGATATTTATTCCTGGCGTATTTCGTCTTTGGTATTCCGAAATCCGTATATAGTAAGAACTGCGAACGCATCTAGAATACTTAATTGCGATGAAAATAAAGCCCTATACCTATACCTACGCACATCTCATCGCCACATAGTTTCATACACACCCGCACAAGTTTCTCTATATTATAGTGTATATATATATATATATATATACCTTATATAGGTACATACCTATATATACCTGGCTATGGATCAGTAAAAGGAAATAGTTACCTATTCGTCGTTGGCGATCGTTTTAGCCATTTTACATACGTTCTCACCCACTGCACCGCGTCTGCGACAGCGGGAGGTCCAATTTACTAACGATAACGGGGTATATACCTACCGGGCCCCGATTTGCGGGGGCCGCGTAGCGTCGTGTCGCGTCGGGAGTATAAAGCCAAGCTGCAAAGTATATATATGGTGTCCCTGGTATAATTCTCTTCCCTATATCGTTTTTCTCGCTTTAATTCTTTTATATCCTTTTTTTTTTTTTTTTTTTCATTCTTTCTTTCTTTCTTTCTTTCTTTCTTTCTTTCTCTCTCTCTCTCTCTCTTCATCTCATGACCCGCGGAGTAGTGAAGCTCATGCATGGTATATGCCTACGTGTACGCGACTCTTATGAAGGGATCTGATTGAGTTCTGAGTAGTACCTACTGCTTGCTCGCTGGTCAAGCAAACGGACGGTGAAGATCCACCGTACCTACCTACCTACCTACCTACTCGTTCTCGAGCTGCTAATTAAACACCCGCCAGGCGAAACCTGCACCACTCTCTCGCACTCTGCCATATTCTACCAATCTCTCTGCCACTCTTATTTTAGTCTTTTTTATTCTTATTCTTATTCTTAGTCTTCTGCCTCTTCTTCTTATTCTTCTTCGTCTTCTTCTTCTTCGTCTTATTCTTCACTGATTGATATTTAAGCCTGAGCTTAACCCTGACTATACCAACCTTCTCTATATATACCAACCAAGATGCCCACCGGATTCAGGCACAGAAGTCGTTAGCGAGTTATATCGCTAGTTTTGTTCCCCCGCACACCTGGATTATATATACCTGAACCTATATAATAGTATTGCCAAAACTCTTACGCAAAAAAAAAAAAAAAATAAAAAAATTAAAAATAAAAAAAAAAACAATAAATTTATGAAGAATTTGGAAAAGCCTTGCGTTATTTATTTAGTTTTTTTTTTTATAGAAAACTTTTTATACATGTACAAGAAATTGATATAATAATACGAATCGCGAATGATTGTTGAATTAAAAAAAAAAAAAAAAAAAAGAAAAAAAAAAAACGGAAGAAAAGAACAAAAAAATAATAATATGCGGATCAAAGAGACGTGTAAATCCTTGTGCAGTGTGTGTCGTTGTAAAGTCGTCGACGACGTCGGCGGCGTCGGACAAACCGCGGAGAGCATCTGGGTTCGAGTCCGGAGCACACCAGGAATTCATTTCTTCCTTCCTTCACCCCCCCTACCCCCCTGTCCCCCTTCACGTACGCCCCCTACCACAGTTTGGGAGAGGAGAACTATATACGCGCAACTATACATTAGCATTACAAAGACTACATCTGCACCTTCGGGTATATAGGTAGGTATAGGTATATAGTAGCGAGAGAAGAGTAGTATGTGTGTTTGTATGCGGTTATAATACATGCGAAAATGAAACAACGCGGTTCGATCTCTCGCGATTTTATTTCGGCATATATTTTTTCGTAAAGAAATAAAGAAAGAAGGAAAGAAAGAAAGAAAGAAAGAAAGAAAGAGAGGAAGGAAGAAGGAAGATGATAATCGTATCTGACGACGAGAGAAAAAGTGTATATATATATATATAGGTATAGCTAGTGAAATAATTTGACACGCACTCAAAACCTCAAGTATATCGTAATTATCATAAAATCGTTTCCTAAATTCGTTGTGCATCTGCACAGCGAGCAGTAAATATATAATATACCTATAGGAATAATATAACGAACGCGAAGAGACGCTCAGGGTGTATTTTTCTTTTGTGACGAGAAGTTAAACGGACACGCGAACGTGTTCCGCATTATATATATAGTATGTCATCTGCTGTATATACTATCGTAAAATATTTAATAAGCGCGAAGGGTATGTAAAAATTGGGGTAAAATAAAATAGAAAAAAAAAAAGAAAATAATGAAAATCCCCCACTGCGTGATCAAACATGGAGTATAATGAATGCGTCTACTAATTAACGTTTAAATACCATAATTAAATAGTTTCATAGACTAGCTGCTCGAATAGCTCGATATGTATTGGTAGGCCGGGGTGCCCCTTTTGTATTTTGGGTGCCCCCCAACGCGGTTGGTGAGCCGCCCATCTATATGGATCGTATAAAAGCCGGCAAAAACTCTGAAAACCCAAAAGGGGTGCCTCTAGCTCGGCTGCTGAATTGAATGCCTACTTCGTTGAAAGAGTTGAATGAGGGAGGATGTGCCCGGAGCCAGTACACACAGTATACCTACACACTACACAGTCGCCGAGCAATGCGCGCGCGGTGCAATGCAATGCAATGCAATGCAAAGCTTTACTTTACTTTTGCTTTGGTTTCGCTTTGCCGGCAATATCTGTATATATATATATGCGTATATGTATGTATATATATAGGTAGGTACCTATCCTCTGAACTCGATCGTTCTCTCGTGCGGTTTTATACCATCACCTTTGTTCTTTACTCTTTGTTCTTTGTTAACCATGAGCCGAAATTAGCTGCCTTCAACTATCACTTTGTTTTCATCTCTCGGTGAGCGGAACTTTTAAGGTGTATATATATATATATATATATATACGATCGCAGGGATATATAGTGTACCTACCCATGGGTAGCTAAGTACCCATCCACCCGTAAGCTCCGTTTAGGTAGGTACAGAATAAGAGAATAGAAATAGAACATAGGAAAGAGAGAAAGAAAGAAGAAAAAAAAACTACTTATTACGCTAATTATTACGCTGGTATACTAGGGATTATCGGGGATTTTACGAGACCAACTGTCGAGGTCGTACCAGCTACTAGAGCAGTACACTCGATAATCGAGATTTGCATAATAAATTAGGGTACCTAATAGACGAGGGAAAAAAAAAAGAACGTAGATATAATAGTTATATAGTATAGTAAGCGAGATTTTATATAGAGAGACGGAAACGTTTACGCATCACGAAATATTGAAATATAGTAGGTAATATTATTTATCGTATAGATTTTTATTCAATCGAATTTCTACGTAAAAAAAGAAAATATGAAAAAAATAAAAGAAAAATTTATGAATTTATTATGCGAAGGAAGTAGATATAAAGAAAGAAGAAGAAAAAATGAGTAATGTATGTATTCAAATATAACCATAATCGATATGGATGGATGGAAGAGCCGAGAGCATGAATATTTGTAATTTAATTGATAATCAACGGATATAAAGGTAGAATAAAAATAGTATATAAAGTTAATGAGAATGTACATAATCATCTTTTAGATTGTTTAAATAATCGCCAAAGGTCAAACAAATCGATTTTAGAATCGAAAATCTGTCCTATTTTATCTTCTTGTACTTCTTGTCTCTTGCGAGGTCTGCGTCGTGTTACAGTGACAAACGATTTTTACTTAGATATATATATAGTGACGTAAGAACCATCTCTCTCTCTCTCTCTCTCTTTCTCTATCTTGTCGCAAATCGAGAAATTATACCAAGAAATAAGAAAGAATTTGCGATCCGTGGTGCGGTGGGTTCTTATATATATTAGGACGGCGAAAAACTAACGCGAAAGGACGGGACGAAAGTTCCGAATTTGAATATCACCGCGATTCACATCAGTTAAAAAAAAAAAAAAAAAAAAAAAACCTTTTCTGGAACAGAATGAAAATTTTCAAAATCGTGCGTCAATCGATTTTTATCGACATCGCGTTGTGTCCTTCGTGAAATATATATATATATTTTTTTCTTCTTCATTCAGATCCTGCAGAGAAATGGGGCAAAATAATTTTCGGAACTTTATTAAGATCGTAGAATTATTAATTTATACTTTTTTTGTTTTTTGGATTCTCGACTTTCTTATAATCCAGCAACAGTCTTTAACCGCGTATAGGATTATTAGAAGAGTGACTAATGGGGGCTGCGGTGGTGCGGAGAACAGCTTGGTAAAAATCTCTAACGTAAGAAAGAAAGGGATGCAGATAGAGATGGAATAAGGAACGAGGGGGATAGAACAGAGAAATGGGAAACTTGTAATTAGAGGATGCCGGTGTAACGTTGCGGGTGAACTTTGCTAATAACCCAAAAACAGAGGGCTCCTAAGAGAAGAGAAGAGAAGAGAATAGAGAAGAGAAGAAGAGAGAAGAGAATAAGAGAATAGGAGAGAAAACCACTTGGTAAACTTTGTTCTGTTAACTTCCACCGCGCTTTTCCTATACTACGAAGAATAAGAGGATGAGGAGCGAGGAATGGAATGGAATGGAATGGAATGGCTGTGTGCATGCGGGGAAGGAGTAACGATAAGTTTCTACAGTCTGGCGCTAAATCGAGATCAAAATCAGAGACTTGGCGGAGAGAAGAAGAGAAGAGACGAGGAGAGAAGAGAGGGAGGATCCGCGACGAGTTAGCAATACACATTGAGGTTCAATATTCCGTATATCTTTGAGTTACCTCGAATCAAGTATAAACTTTATAGTAAGTCATATATAATATTCGAAGGTGCGCTGCTGCTGCTGCTGCTGCTGCTGCTGCTGCTGATGCTGCAGTGATCAATAATAATAGGAAATGATTGCGACCGCAAAAGCACGTGATCCAATGACTCTGCCCTACCCCCTTACCTCCAGATCGAGTCTAACGTAAGTCCGAACTCGTACTTTCTTCTTATTATTCTTATTCTTATTCTTATTCTTCTTGGTTTCGTTTCAACGCGGGGCTCCCCCCTATAGCCATTGACCTTAGGCCGGTTTACACGACTGGCATAACTGCAGCGCAAGAGGGGCCTCATTCCTCTCGAAATATCGTTACTCGCATTATTTTCAAATCTCGAAGCTACATATGTAGAATAATAGAATGACTGAAACGATCGTCGATAAATTAAATAAAATAAAATATGCAATTCCAGGGATATTGTTGCGGGTTAATTATTTTTCCACACAATAACGCAGCGATAAATATTCCATTCGATTATACCGCAATTTGTACTTGATTTCTTTTATTTTTTATTTTTTTTACTATTAAAGATATATTCGATCGAACGCCATTATCATTTTTATTTATTTTTTTTATTTTTCATTCAGGTGGAAATGAGGAATTGTTCTAGAGATTGAAAAACGAGGACACGTAGGTATCCAATGGTGAATAAGAAGAAGAAGAAGAAGAAGAAGAAGAAGACGCGCGCGGTATTGAAATACTTTATGCAGTAGCAGCAGCAGCAGCAGCAGCGGTTTCATACTGCAGATTGGAAATTAGTTATTTTACTATACGCGGAGAGACGGGGGTGGGAAAATTGACGGAATAATCTCAGAGGCGCGCAGATACTTCCTTTCCGTATTTTAAATCAGCTTGAGGAAATAAAATACAGAATTATATATTTGCGATCTGCAGAGTAAATTTCTCTCGTTCGATTCGAGAATTTCTTTAATTTTGAGCTAAAATTTATAGAATCTGAATACGCAGTTTGATACCAAATTTTATGACAATTATGCAATTTTCGTATTATCGATTTTTTTATTTATTTTTTTTTTTTTTTTGTTATCAAATTCTATGCGGAGATTATGGAAACAGTTTTATAATCGAATAGAGAAAATTCGATCCCTACATGTGCGAACTATGTTTTAAATAAGGAGTTACGTTGAATACAGGATACGAAGAGTAGGTAGGTAGGAGGAGGAGGTCGCTTAGGCTCTTTGTTCGAATATGGACAGAACAAGCGCGAGGTTCGAAGGTTGCAGTGGTGTAATTATTTGGGATAACGACTGGAGAACGCGAGAGAGAAACGCGAGAGAGGGAGGGAGGAGAGATAAAGAGAGAAAAACGGTTCTATACTACGTTCCGTGAAAAATCTATCGTATTAAACGAAATAGAGGCAAAGGCAGAGGCAGCAGCAGCAGCAGCAATTTTAACTATAAATGCTGACCAATCAATGGTAGGGGAAACAATCCAGAGCCAAAGGGGCAATCTTTCTCGCGTTCTTAAAACCGATTTATTGTAAAATAATCGAGAATGAAGATCCGCTGATTTTGACATCTTCTATTCTATTGTATCTTTTATTATTTATTTTTTGATAAACTGTTCGAGTTCGAGTTTGGGTCGAATTTGATAATTCGGCATATATGCCGTTGCGCGGTACCTGAGAATCGGCTCATAACTGGGGATCGGTATTATATATACTACGCCAACCCGCGCGCGACGGTGCAGCACAAGAGTATTAGCTATGGAGCGGGGACGCGGAGAAGAGACGACGTCTGGCGAACGCGAGTATGGGTTAGAGTTGAGGTATTCGAGATAATGATTCGATGATTATGCGGCCATATCTCACCCACGGCTTCGTCCCGAGGTACATTCATGTTAGAAAACGATTCGTGAAATAAGAACGGAAGACAACGGTACGATGGCCTCCCACGCTCAAGGGGTAAGACTGTACGAACGGCGAGCCAGAGTAATTCCCCCAATTATAAAATTATTATCCTGAGCTTGGCACCCCCGGGCAACACGCGTCCCCCCCCTCCCCTCCGCGCTTCTTCTCTTAGCTGAAGGCTTCAGCTCTTCTCTCTTATTTTCTCTTCCCATCTCCATCTCTTCTCTTCTCCTCTCGAGACGATCCACGATCGACGCGTTCCGCTTTGAAACGTTACGAATATATATACCGATATACCAAAGGTTCATTCTTCCGCGCTTGCAGCATGGGCAGCACCGATCGTTGATTGATTCGTCGCAAAACGCCCTTCAGCGCGATTTATTAATCCCGATTCCTTTTTTTTTTTTTGTTTCTTTCTTTTGACGCTGTTCTAATATAAAAATTCTAATGGGAAAAAAAAAAAAAAAAAAAAAATTGAAGAAATTCATCGATCTTCACCAGATCCTTGAGGACCTGCGATATTTCGAATAGTTTATAGACCACTTATTCGAGGAGTTCTTATAGTAGTCTGTAATAGTGCGGTATAGGGGGCGGTGTTTTTAGGAAAATTTATAACCGTCGTTAATAGAGAGAGAGAGAGAGAAAGAGAGAGTAAAAATAAGATGAGAGTATTGGAGAATAGGAGAGAAAAAACGAAAAATAAATAAATATGGCCAAAGCAGAAGGAGCGCGCGAGGCTCTCGCGGTGGCAATTCTTCTCTAATGTTCCCTCGTCCATAATCCGGGCTGTGGCTGTTGGTGACTTTAACTGACGGGGGTTGGGGGTGGTGTGCGTTTTCCGTCAACCCACACCCCATCCTTTCCTTTCCTTTCCCTTATTTTCTTTTCTTTTCTTTTCTTTTCCGCAGCTCGTGTGGATACGTGCGTGAACTTTACTTTCCTCCGCAAATGCGTCAGTTCCCGCAGTTCCCAGTTCGCAGTTCGCATGTTATATATACCGGAAAGCGGAAAACAATTGAAGCCAAGTTGAAGAAAAATTAAAAGACGATCTTATAATTTTCGTGGGGAAAATCGTTGAAGGATTTTTATTGCGTATACCAGATTAATTTTTTTTTTTCATCTGCAGACGTATAAAATCTAATTCTCCGAGTTAGCCACAGGCACTAAAATTAGCAGTCCCAGCCCTTGAGGAGTCGACTGACACGTTCCTCATGACCATTAGTCTTAACTGGGGGGACGGTGGACGCGTACGGGCGAAACCCGAGTCCCATGATGGGCATGGGTGGTAAAGGTAGGTTAAACCTCCCTCGCTCGCGCGAGTTAAAAGGACAAGAATGTTTGACAGTCATTTTTCAATGATCACGCCGTGTTAGTTATCGACGAATGGGATCTGCCCCCAACCCCAACCCCAACCCCAATCCCAATCTCAACCCCAGCCCCCCGCGGACGCCCGATGCCTCGATTCTTCTTATTATACTTTTTCTATTTCTCCAACTCGCTGCTGCTCCTCTTCTATATGTATATACATAAAGGTATATGTATAGTATATGCTTATATATACCGATGAGGAAGAGAGGTTATCTCTCATCTACCGTTCTACTCTTTTTTTTTTTTTTTTTTTTTTCGTCTTCCTCCTCCTCTTCTTCTTCTTCTTCTTCTTCTTCTTAAGCGTCTCGCACTGACGAACCAACCATCGTTGTAAAAAGAAAAAAAAATAAAAAATCAGAAGAAGTATATCTCTAATGCTAGCATTGTGCCCCTAGTTAGCGCGCCTCGTTTCGGTAAGGTTGGCTGGGTAAAATTTCTCTCTCTCTCTCTCTCTATCTCTATCTATCTCTCTTAATGCCGCCCACCAAAAACCCGCCGCATACATACTATATTGCTTCGCTGCACGTATATAACATGTGATTTATTTTATTTTTTGAAATTTGATTGATCGGAAATTAGGGACTAAATACCCCCCGAGGCCACGACACGTCCCAATAAAGATCGTTATCTTTCGTGGATTCCTTTCCTATATATATAATATACTATATGATCCATGCTCTGCCCTTTTTCCATACGCATACAAGACTTATAGGAGAATAATAAAGAGGAGAAAAAATAAAATTAATTTCAATTATCGGTGATAAAAAATAAAAATAAAAAATTAGAAGTAAATTCCAGCGTTGAATGTATATATGACAAAAATAAAGATTATAATGCGATATATCTTCGCATATATACTAGTATACGTGTGTATGGGATATTCTTCTTATATTCTATATCGATGTATGTGTATTATACACACTTGTCAAGATGGCGCATGGAATTAATTAAATTAAGCCTGTCCCTCCTCCTCCTCCTCCTCCTCCTCCTCCTCCCACCCTCGTCCATGTCTCTCCTTTGGCGATGGGGATAGAGAGAGCGAAAGAGAGAGAGAGAGAGAGAGAGAGAGAAAGATAAAGAGTGAAAAAAATAAGATAAAGTTAAAATGGGACAGAGAGTTATGGAGAGAGAGCGTGCGGTCCACGTCCAGTGCAAGTCATTCTCGTCATTGCCTGCTCTGTAGGCATCTCGTAAGTCCTGGTGTTCGAATGCCTATCCGAGATGCTCGGCCACCAACCTGCCCAAGTATAATATGGATGAAGTGTGTTTTGACGTCTCCCCTCACCCAGGTACCGACCCTCACCTCGTCCTGCTCCCCCAGTCCTTCTCTTCGTCGTCTTCTTCGTCTTGTCCATACGGTCTTTCTGACAACAGTCGACCATCACCGATCGCCCCCGCCGCGAGGGAATTTTCACAGTGTTACGTTACGAGTATAGGGAGTTATTTTGAAATGGTTAGAAAAAGTTGAGAGTAAACGAAAAACCATTAAACGAGAAGCTGCGTAGGTCAATTTAGTATAATGCTTTTGCACAATTCGTTTTCGCGCGAGAAGAGAGCGAGGAAAAGAGCTCGTTGACACCTGGCCTTAGCTGTCTTAAATCGTCAAATATTGACTGTCAAGAAACGGTTTTTGCAGTCCCTATGGAAGTACTGCTGCCTGCTGCAGTTCAGTCTGAAGGTATAACGTGAAGAGTAACAAATAAAGGATGCAAATCCCTGGCCGGTTGCCCATCAAAATCTAATTAACCGTTATGGTGCCGGTGGTTGGGGTTACCACGCCATACCATGCCATGCCATGCCATGCCATGCCATGCCATGCCGCTTGCGCGACTATGGTTTGGAAAATAAAATTCAAACTATAAAAGAAGTAAAAAGTCTAAATAACCCCTCGAAGAAAGAGAGAATATTTTTTAACGGCCCAAAGGTGTCGGAGGACCCTGTTAAACTCGCCAATATTTCCACTTCCACTGCCCCCCCCCTCCCCCACTCTTTAGCTCTTTCTCGCTCTCTTCATCTTCGACACGGTTCTGTATATATATGTACAGCAAAAGATGCGAGAGAAGAGAAGAGAAGAGAAGAGAAGAGAAGAATAAGAATAAGAAGAATAAGAAGAAATCTCTATATAGCAAGCGTGCGTCGTTATGAGCAGAGTTTATGTTGTTCTCCATATATAACACCCCGTCGTAGTCAGAGTCGTGGTACTACAAGGTGCGAATATATACCTACTATGGACCGTAGTTGCACTTTGAGTCTGCACATCAGATCATAAAACGTGTCGAAGATAGGATTTTAGAATTTTCTTTTTTTTTTTTTATTCTTTTTTGCAACTATCCTATATCCGTAAATTATTATGCAATTATTTTTCATCGTATATAGTAGTAAGAAGAGACGTATTTAGGTCCTTTGTGGTATATTTAATCTCCTCTTCTTCTACAAAGCAGCCTATATGTACGAACTAGTGTCAACGGATCAGATGCGACATAGCTAGGGGGGGAACGCGGTGATTATCGCCGCAAGGATTATCTCACCCCTTTAGTACCATCTGTTGCTACACGGTCCATAAACCGAATCATGCAATTCGAATAAGGAAAGAAGACGAGATTATAGGGACCCATACCAATAGCATAACACTATGAAGATTTTCTCTTTAGTCCTGCGCAGGTTTAAAACTCGTCTCTAATTGCTTTCCTTCCCTTTTTTTTTTCTTTTCTTTTCTTTTCTTTTCTTTTCTTTTCTCTTCTTTTCTTTTCTTTTACAGAATTATTTCTCGCACACTTTATCCTAGACCAATTATTCGCCGATTATTACCAAATAAGAAATTGGGTGATTAAACCCTTTTTTTTTTTTTTTTTCTTTCTTTCTTTCTTCTTCTTTTTTTCTACTCGTTGGGTTTTCTCCGAGGTCGTAGGTTAAATACAATATTTTAGGATCCTCTGCTAGGATAATAATTATCGATATTATTGACGTGAGATATTCTAGGTATAATATGAATCGATTTTCATTTTTCCTGTTTTTTTATATTATTAAAACCGATTCTCTCTCGTCTTCTTCACAATTAACGTCTATAGCTTTGAATTATATATCACGGTGAAAACGGACGTACCTGTCCTCTGTATATACATGTATACACCGAACAAACGGAGCCTATATTTCGTATACGACTATAAGAACGGTGTGTGCTAGTCTCATCGATGTACCTACTACAGGCCCCGCGCACGAGCCAACGGGCCCTTTTTCTTCCTCTCATGTCGATATAGATAGATGGACCAGCTAGGATCTAGCTAATGGATTAAACGAAACCGAGCAGCCTTTACTAGTATACGAGATCGTAATAAGACAATGAACGCTGTGATGAGAAAAAAAAAAAAAAAGAAACTGATCTTTATGATGCGATGTGATGTGATGAAATGAACACATTCAATTTTTGATTTCTTTCTATTATAAAGTATTCCCCCCCTTTTTTTTTTTTTTTTTTATAAGTATCGAAAAAAATCAACTTCTCGTTCCTCTTTTTCTCTCGCACCTCGCGATTCGATTCTCTCCTTTATAATCGGAGTAGTTTTCAATGTTGGTTCGGTATATATATTCTTGGGTTATATATAATACGTGTAGATATGTAAGTAAGTAAGTAAGTAAGTAAGTAAGTAGAGAAACTCTAAGGTCCCTTGTCCCCTGTCGTTGTGTCCTTTACACCGTAGCTTTGGTAATTCGCGATTCGTGTCCGACCGTAACTCGTTCTTTCGTTCTTTCGTTCGTTCGTTCGTTCGTTCGTTCGTTTACTCATGGCATGGAATTACGCCCCGATAGTTTACGGTTAACTTTGCGGTAAAACAAGCCGCCGATGAGTGCGCTTCCCTGTTGTCCATATATACCACCTACCTACCTACCAAACGAATCCACCCGCGCCAAACTATAATACGAAAACGATTCTTCACCCGGATTCCCGCTTAGGGTTACCATTCCTTTTTCTTTTTCTTTTTACGTATCGTACGTGTACGTAGTACATAGGTCGCGATTTTTATTCACCCTTTTATCATCAAATAGCAAGAGAGAAATACAGATTGGGAGGAGGGGGGTAGAATTTTTTCAGCGAATTTTATATATACATATATAGGATATATGTGTAATAAATCGGATCGATTTCTCGGAATAACTTTCGAGTATTGGAGGCTAAGGCAATTCCAACAATGCTTTGGGGTCGAGAGGGCACCAGCAGCAGCAGCAGCAGCAACAGCAGCAGAAGAGCAAAAGCGAAGAGGTTTCGAGTCCCCCCCTTCCCTCCCCCAGCCCTTTTTATCTCTTCGAATAGCTTATCTCCGTTTAATCCTTCGTCCTTTCTCAACGGGGGTATATGTATATAATATGAATGTGCATAATATAATATATCGAAGAACGCGTACACCTCGATGTCAGAGGAAAGGAGAGAGAGGAGAGAGAGAGAGAGAGCAGCAGGAGGAGAAGAGCGAAAATGATTTTCCTAGATTCCACGATTTTCTTTTCTCAATATCTTTTCATATCTAGTATAATAATTTATACAACAAGGTGATTAAAAAAAAAAAATAAAAAAATAAAAAAATGTAGGAACATGATACGCAAATGAGAGACGAAACTATTTCGTCGAGACACCCTGTATACCAGGTTTCAGAGTCGCCGTAGAGTCCTAAAACAACAATGGAGGCATTAAGATGATCTACGACCGCGTCGCTTGACCCCCTGATTCAAAAAAGGTGTTCGACTCGGGTCCCGCTGCACCAGACGCGTATATAGTCGAATATATGTGTGGGTGTCGAAGAGCTGTGGAGGGAAGAGTAGGGCTTAACCGTTGCGCCCGCGTTTCCTTACGCATACCTATATATATATATATATATCTGTGTACGAATATGTATGTGTATGTGTGTATGCATATATATGCGCAGCATCCCGTCCCATCTTGCGTACATATGTATATGTTATATATATGTGTGTGTGGCAGAAGTGGGGCCTGATTAAATATATATTAGAAGAGAGTGAGAGAAGGAGGAAAGAAGAAAAAGAGAAGAGACGCGAAGAGCGAAGAGAAGAAGAAAAGGAGAAGGGGCCTCACGGCGGGGGTCGTGGTATTTTTTCACGGGTAGAAGAAGACCGAAGGGGCAGGAGGGGGGCACAGCAAACTGGGCCCTAAAAAGCCAGAGGGTGCGGTCGACCGTTGAATCGAGTCGCGACCGACCGAGAAAATATCGTCGTCTCAAACTTCGAACTCGATTTTTTTTTTTAATACTATACCTATACCTACCTTTACTTATAGCTAAAGGTAGGTATATGAGAGCATGCAAGTCGAAAACGGAAGACGATTTTTTAAGGATAGAAAAAGCGCAAAAGCAAAAGAGAAATAATTATTAGACAAAGTTTTATCAATTTTTATAGCTGACCCTGCACAGTCCACTCTTCGTCACTGCAGTCTTCCATGCGCAGATTATAGATCTTTAAAACGAAAATTTCGGAAATTTTAGAAAAAAAAAAAAAAAAAAAAATGAGAAACTATTCTATAAAGAAAGGAAAGGAAAGGAAAGGGAAGGGAGTTCGTATTTAACAAGAGTAAGACTGGTAGCGGTGGTCAAAAGGTTAGGTGGGTTTGAAACGGCTTAATTTCCTCCTCGTTAGCCGCCAGTCCGTTAAGGTCGGCTATATACATTCTCACATACACATAGATAGATATACACGTATGTACAGATACAAATCCAAATCTACATCCTATGTGTATGTGCGGTTGTTGCGCACGTAATAACTCTGATTGTTATTATAGTGCAAAAATACGGACAACGCATGCAGGGTGCAATCGTATATCGTTGCATAAGGATAGCTAATAAGGTTGACATCAATAAGTGACTGAGTAAGCTCCTCGTCCTCGTCCTCGTCTTATTCTTATTCTTCTTCTTCTTCTTCATCATCGGGGTTTTGGGGTTCAGTTTCGTTAGGATGAAAATAGGTTTAGAGTTAGGCATAAGGAAAGGTAAGGTATAAGGCACCTCGAGGTGGGCTATGTGTCCGTCTAAAAATTTATCTGTGGCTCATTAATAAGAGGCGACAGCCGGCGATAAGATCCGTTCGAGTATAGAAAAGAAAAAAGAGAAAATAAAAAGAGAAGACGAAAAATAAAAATAAAAGTAAACCGAACATTTTCAGGTAGCCCTACTCCTTCCTCATCTTCGTCGTCGTCGTCGTCGTTGTCGTTGTCCTGGTGCAGCGGGTTTGGTTTCTCAGTCACCCCGAGAGGACCGAACTCACTCCTTCAACTCCCTCTGCACCCCCATCACCCATCAAACAACTATACCCATCAGTCATTAACACGCTACCGGGTGTCTAGGAAAATGTTCCTGTCTAATGAGCCGGGAGTAATTATACACGAAGGCTTCTGCTGCGGCTGCATTTGTAGAGGACGATAAGATTTCGGGGTTTTACGTATATACTCAGAAAAATAACGATACCAAAATTTGGCTTATTATATGCACAATCACATTTTTTGTTCAGTCAATCGAATTTTTTTGTTCAGTAAACCGAAAATTTTGTTGGGACAACTAAAATTTTCGAAACTGAACTAAAAAATGTGATTGTGCATATAATAAGCCAAATTTTGGTTGTGTCAGCAAGACTTTTTTCTGTGTGTAGCTGCTGCTGCTGCGAGAGTAATACGAATCTTATAGGAACTGGCGAACTTTTTTTTATTTTTGCACATGTTTTTAGAGAAATTGCTGATATTTCCGTCCCCGGAATTGAATAAATCTTTACTAAAAAAAAAAAAATGCTGATAATTAATTTATATGTTCAACGTATATATAAGTATAGTATAAAGTTTTAAGTTCAAGTTTAAAATGATTTGAGGTTACGTTATGTTGTATGTTTATGCGAGCTGCGTTGTTGCGCGGTGTTATGGTGTTGGTTCTTCTCGCGTTGTTAATAGTCGACACGGGATAGCCGGCGAGATAACGCTAATGCACGCATTTATTTGAAATATTAAACCACCGTAGTGTATAGGAACCTGCGAGATAAAGAGAGAAAGAGAGAAAGAGAGAGAAAGAGAAATAGAAGGGAGTTGGTTGGTGGAGCGCGGGGTCGGGGTGACGGGGGCAATTATAAATGATGATAATTAGCAAAGATTTTACCGGTCACTGCAGCGTGACTTTACAGTTATACTCCTCATACTCGCCCCTCGAATACCCCTTCTACTATTATTCCTCCAGGGTCACCCACCAAGCGATCAATCCTTTTTTTTCTCTCTCTCTCTCTCTCTTTCTTTTTTTTTTTTTTTTTCCTACATCTCGTACCAAAACGATTTTTCATTAGACTCGCGCGCACGATTATTGTTTCGAACTATTCTCACATAGCGATCGAATATAAACGCGACTGATATCTGATATAATTATTATTTCAACACTTCATGCATGCATGCATGCATGTATGTACATACGATTATAATATTATGCCCTCGAAATCATCGTTGAATTTCAAATTCTAGAAAATTTTATTATGAATTTTTTTTTTTTTTTTTTTTTTTTTTTTTTTTTGCAAGAGAATATATAAACAAAAGGAAGAAAAATTTCAATTAATTTAACTTGATTATAATTTGTATGAACGAATTAATATAAATGAAAATAAAATCGATGAATCGTTTGAATTATATTTAAGAAAGCTTTCACCCTGATGAGAAGTTCGAGTCAATAGTTGTTAATCAATAACCGTGATCTTATATTAGATATAAAAATAATAAAATAAAAAAAATAAAAAAATAAGAAAGAAGGTATACCTAGATATTATAGAGGTAGTACCTATATCCAGCATCTCTCGTCTCGTTATAATATTCTATACCTACCTACCTACCTAGGCACCGTAGAGGTGTGTATATATACTATATACCTACAAGGAAGAGAGTAGCGTCTTGTAGACGTAGCAAATCCCTGGATATTAGCCGCGTGAGATATTGAATAACGAAAATGATTAATCATTAGGTCTTCGGTTCTCCCGGGGCCCCGCAAGAAAGAAAGAGTAAAAAATAAAAAAAATAAAAAAAAAACGAAAAGAAAAAAGAGGAAGAGAAGAGGTCCTGTCCTGTATTTTCCTTCTCTCACCGGTCACTCGCTAACACATTATAGTTAACGATAGATCTACTCACTCCTCCTCCTCCTCCTCCTCCTCCTCCTCCTTCTCATTGTATATTGTAGTATATTTTATCATATCATATACGAATATATATAGATAGACATCACACATCACACATCGCGTATCAGGATCATCGATTCCTTTGCAAAAGTCCTGCGGATCTAAACCCTCCATGCATGCATGCAGACAGAGGCCGCAGAAGAGTCTAAAGAGTTTCGAAGAATACTTATACCTAAGAACCGAAGAATAAGAATAAAAATAAGAAGAAGAATAAGAAGAAGAAGAAGAAGAGGAGGAAGAAGAGGATGAGGATGAGGATGAAGGAGACAGAACCTGCCCCTACCAGCAGCAAACCAACCGACTCAAATATCCTGTAGATCTCTAACAGGGAGATGATGCGATCGCTTCAACAGCGGGTATAAATCACCCTCGAAGAAGTGTCATCCCGTTGCCAGTCCCCCCTCTCTCCTCTCTCTTCTCCTCTCACATATCTACAGCCTCTTTTCTCTATTCTAAAGATGAGCACATTCCATCCTTTCGATAATGCATCTCATATATACATAATATTATAGTATATAGACTATGGTGTCTCGCATTAGCGTATATTAATTGCCTTTTCATCATCATCATAATTTTCTTTTAGGTACCCATAAAAGGACATTTTTTCAGTACAATTTTACCTAAGGGGACGAATATACAGCGACTTATCGAGAAAATATTATCATAGTCCGAAATGAATTTATTTCATGACCGCAAAGTTCATTTCACATGAAAATATTTTTCTTTTTCAAAATCATGTGTCTTATAAGGATTTTAGAGCACCGTTGTACCGATTCAGATCATCTTGGATTAATTTTCTTCAGAAAACAAATCCTCATCATGTGAATGTATAGGAATTTTGAAATTAAAAAATTATGTCATAAGTTATGATCAATTTACCAAATTTGCAAAAATTATTATCACTCATTTCTTAAATAACTTGGTCAAAACGTAAAAATTTTCAAAATTCCTACACATTCACATGACGAGGTTTTGTTTTCTGAAGAAATAATGAATCCAAGATTACCTGAATCGGTCCAACAACGTTGCTCTGAAATCCTTATACGACACATGATTTTGAAAAAGAAAAATATTTTGATATGAAATGAACTTTGGTTATGAAATAAATTCATTTCGGACTATATGATAATAATTTCTCTAAAAGTCACTGTACTCCGGTCCCCTTAAATATAGCTTTGATCGTTTTTATGAAAACTATATCGGATCGAAAAGTACCGGATCCTAATACGAATAAATCTTAATCAAGGAATGATTTCCAATCAACAACTTTGCGGTCTGACCCCATATATTCGTATAGGTACTATGAAATGATGATTCAGGTGTGTATAATATATAATATATAGGTGAAGCGCTTGATTGATAATCACATACCAATTGAATCATTCATCTCCTTGTAAAATTCTAATGATTATTATCATGATGATCATGATTTGCAGTTAAATAACAATTTCCTAATGCCCCGTACACACGATCGGGATCAGTGATTAGAATGTATTATGCAAATCTGTATATATATATATATATATATATATATATATATATATATATATATAAAACTAAATGCGGTAGTTCGGTCCGTTTAGAACTGGGCTATATATCGATATGGATATATTAGGTAGGTAGGTATAGGTACTGCGTGGTGTGTGCTGTGTACGCGTCGTAGAGGGTAAACAGGCGAAATTATATCGAAGAAAAATTACCTCGAGATAATAATGATTAATGGTTTTGGCCCGGGACGCGGTTATATGTTGGTGGTAAAATATGATACCAAACTGTGATCCACGGACCTAACCAACCAACCGGCCTTACGACTGACATATATATGTGTGTAGATGCGTGTGTGTGTGTGTGTGTGTGTGTGTATATCCATCTACTGGCAATTTGATTCTTTAAACAGCGATGTGCCGCGGCCGCGAGTTTGTCGGACCGTACATGTGTACCGGGGATGGCACACAAACGTTAAGGAGAGGGCAGCCAGCAATCTAGTCTAATTAACACATTAAGATTAATCAGAGCCAGTTAGGTATCTTCTTTAGAGCCCACTTGCCTAGATTTAACGTACCTCTTAAATTAATTGTAATTATTTTCAACCTTCAATGAATTATGACCAATAAAGTCACAAGCGTCGTGCATATTACGTACCATTACATATCTCGCACTATATATATATATATATATAGGATATGTATGTACTACGATCCTGCCTATAAGTCCCACGATCGGTAGATTTTTATACGCTATGATATAATTCGTAGTTTTCTTAATTTTCCCTTTTTTTTTTTTCTCTCTTCCGAAACGAAGAAGTGAAACGATTCCTCGATTCCATCGGCTTCTATCATATACCTAGCTATACCTACCTACCCCTTCGGCTTCAAATATTGACCCCACTCCCGGATAGATTTGTCCGGCTAATCGTGCTTACGTGACTTTTTCAGACACGTATATCGTTCAGGGTTCGTTTGCTCGTGAACGACCAAACCGGAGCGAACCCCTAACACTTTTAGGGTTGAAAGGTTCTCTCTTATTCGGTATAGACCCGCGGCTATATATGAGTCGATTTTGATTAATATACGCGCGGATAAAGAAATGAAGGAATTTTCAATTTCGAAGAATTTTTTTTAATACGAAAAAGTGTAAAAAAAAACAAAAAAAACGAATCGATCAGTTTATCAGGATGAAACGGACCGCCGACAAGGTTCAAAAGACGCTCTTGACTTTCACTGATTATTCAGTCCACCGATCGCGACTCCTGCAAATCGTTCGTTTATTCATTTAATTTTTTTTTTTTTTTTTTTTTTTTTTTTTTGATTTGGTTTTATTTTATTACCCCGCAAACTCAAAGTTCTATAATATTATACCTAGTTTTTCTTTTTTTTTTTTTTTTTTTTCTTTTCCTCGGAACTAAAGAGGGCAAGGAACTTGTGGTATAAACGAGATCAGAGGGAAACGAATAAAAATAAAAAATAAGAAGAAGAAGAAGAAGAAGAAGATTGCCGATGTGACCCTAGATAGTAAAGATCGCGCGCGCGCTCGCAGGAGCATCGCATACAATAAAACCCCGAGGTGGAGGATAGGATAGAAGATATTCAAGATCATCGCGCGAGTTCTGTGCTTTTCACTGCCCATATTAAAACCAGTTTCTTGATCCATGCGTATGTATAATACACCGGCGCCGAGAGTTTACCTCCTTTGGAAGAAAAAAAAAAACAAAAAAAAAAAAAAATTGACAAAACTTATACAAAGTAAAGTCTAGATCATCGATGTAAAAAAAAAATATTCTTTCCAAAAAGTTTTTTTTTTTTTCTTTTATTTTTTTCAAATTTTTTATACACAAAAAAAAAAAAAAAATAATACGGATGGTTCAAAGATTCAAAAATTTCCGTCTATTTTCTCGCAAGATTCAAATTTTATCTAAATTAAATCACGATGTCGATAAAATATAATCGACCGGATTTTCGAGCTTATTCTTATTTTTTTCCGAAAGGTCGATTTCAACATGATTAATTTGACCGCTTATCGGTTCCGATAGGATCAATAAAGCCCGAGTTATTAAATACCGAATGAATATACATATGCGAAAATTTGAATTTGCGGTCTTTCAGATTTAAATCTCCGATGTTTTTCGTGGGAAAGTATCTTAGACTTTGGGGTAAATCCTATACTATTTTCGAAAACTGTAGTTTTAATCTGTAATATCTAAATTCGTATAACTTTAACCGGCCCTGGGGTGTATGAGGGAGGAGAAAGAAAAAAAAAAAAAATGTAAAAAAATGGAAAAAGAGTAGAAACAGCCCGCGGTTGAAGTTGTGGTCAGCCTAGTATCGGACATCGTGACATCGTGCGCCATCTCTTGGATTATTGATGAAACATACATAATATACCGAATATATATCTAGCGCTGGACAATACTATGACCAGAGCTTGTTTACACCTAGTATATATTGTTTCCCGGAGCAAAACGATCTAATTACTCGATTTCACGCTACTAGATATATATCTAAAAAAATCTAGAAATCGATTTTTTTTTTTTTTTTTTTTGACTAGAAATCTAAAATCCAAATTTGAATAATAATTGATAATATTTTCCTTAATTATTATTATTATTATTATTAATTTGAATAGAAATATGAGTGAAAAAGGGAAAAAAAAAAAAAAAAAAAAAAAAAAACGATGAATGAAAATTTCTAATCCTATTTCAGTCGCGTATATAAATCCGAAAAGTAAATATTATAGCAATATATATTCTTCGTTTTCTTAATATCAAAACACATCAATGTTCCTCTACTATCCTCGTCTATATTCAACACTCGAGATTCTCGTTACCGTAAGGATTACGCTTTTCATATATTCGGACTTAGTATACGATCATTAAAGTCTTTAGAACAAATATATATGACGAGAACTGCTGCTTCTGAATCGCTTATATATATATATATGCTTTATATATGGAGATTTGTTGAATTATATTTATAACTATTAAATTAAATTTTTTTTTTTTTTTTTTCGTATTATGTATATGAGGAGAAAAAGTACGATTTTTAGTCTCGTGTTTCGTTCATTATATTATCATACGCATAGATATATACGTATATAGTTAAATTAAAATTTATAAGAGACAATAAACGGTAAGGGAAGCGAAATGAAATGAAAGGAAAGGATAGGATAGGAGCTACCTATATCCTCCTATACGTGTATTATAAGGGATACTATAATAAATAATAAGCATTTAGGACTTAATATATGCATTGAAACCCATTAGGTATTCAAATACTGGGATTGCATTACGTCGTGTAATGCCTCGCTTCCTCTCTGCAGTAATATCGTAAACTATGTATAACTTATATATATCTATATATACATACAATTCTTATTATTATTATTATTATTATTATCCATCTAAATAACTATTGTCGTATTATTATTATGAAGATGATCATTACGATGATCATCATTATTATTAATAATAACAATAATATTATGCATTAGTTAAATTTTGTATATTAAGAATGTGTGTGTGTGTGCGATGTAACATCGAAATATTATTACCACGCGAACTGATGCAGTACGTACGGAGATATTTTCGTCCTCCGTCACCGCATATATATATATACGAATGAAAAATATAATAATACGAAGAGAAATGAGAATGAGAATGAGGAGAATTTTATTGCCGTTAATCTCGCATGTACTACTACTACAGCAAGCAGCAACTACTTACGATTTAATACACTTGTACATGCATATATATATATATATATACATACGTGCGTATAGAAACAACCAAAAAAATAAATAAATAAATAAATAAATATGAAAAAAAAATAAATAAAAATTACGTTAGCGAGTCGCGCGGAGATGATGAACTTCTGTTACTGCCAAAGAGAAATAAGGTAAGGAATAAGAAAAAGAAAAATAAAAATAAAAATAAAAAAAGAAAGGTATATAAAGGGGGGAAAAATAAGAAGATAAATAATAACAAGAAGAGGAATAAGGAATTTTACAGGACTACCGCGGAGCTACCTGCAGCCTCTCTACCATACCACTCTCTTTCTCTCTCTCTCTCTCTCTCTCTTTCGCTCTTATGGACCACGTTGCGCTTCTTCAAGACGCGTCGCGTCGCGTCCTCGCGAGAAATGAGGCGTCTCGCCTCATTAGCGACGCTTTTTTGTTACAGAAGCCGAGCGCGCAGCACCGCGCGGATAATATCCCCCTCCGCGTTTTCTTTATTGTCTTTTTCCGTGTTTATTGTAACTTTTCAACAGTTTTTCGTTTTTTTTTTTTTCTCTCTCTCTCTTCTTCTTCTTCTTCTCTCTTTCTTCGTTTCTCTTTAACAGTTTATATAGAATCGTAATTCGAACTCATAAATCGCGTCATTAATGCCATAAGGTCGTAAACGCCAAAAAAATTTTTTTTTTTTGCAGATATATCCAAATGATGTTATATTGCATGAAAAAGATTTTGCCACCAAAAATACGAAATTTTTTTTTTTTTTTTTTTGGCGCTTACCACCATATCGCATTAGTGACGCGAAATAAGTTAGCGAATAATTTTATTTATAAAATTTAAATTTACAACGCGCGTGTTGGTGCGTTTTCGGGCTTATCGGTTTTAAGGCATCGCGCGAAATTAAACAACGCAAAGGTAGTACTACCGCTACCTACTACTGTTCGCCAATATCGCCGATCAGAGATACCCCAATTCCACCCTCTATTCACCCCTCCTCCTCCTCCTCCTCCTCCTAGCTCGCTTTGGCTACAAAGGAAAAGTTCACACCCGATTAGCCAGGAGCGCGTCGAGTATCGGGTGAAACCTCCGAGGGTGCACAAGCGGTCGAAGAAATCTACGCGGAATTGGGGGTACGGTACCCGGGTCCGGGGTCCGGTATACGGTCAGCGCAAGAGAGGAATGTCTAATAAAGGAACCCACGCTAGCGCTAGTAAGCTGCACCCTTCCGTACCTCCAGACCCTTACTTCCCGAAACCGAACCACAGATTCTTTTGCAAACTAGTATATATTATATATCGATTACTGCAAATCAGAAATTTAATTAAAATTATACAAATTTTACAATTCATTTTTTTTTCATTTTTTTTTTTTTTTTTTTTTTACTATACATACACGAATCTCTGTGTATATTTATATTAATTCTATTTTTTATTTTATTCATGTATAGGTCTTTTCTATTCTTTGGACTCAAATCGGTGAAAAAGCAATCGCGTTACAATGATAATAATAATAATAATAATAATAATAATAATAATAATAATAATAATTTTTATTATTATTATGAAGAATTTATTTACAGGGTATAATTTATTCCCGCGGTCGCATTGGATGATCGACTATAATAATGTCTGTATACTGGGTTTAGGTACTACGTTTTTTTTTTTTTTTTTTTTTAATTTTTTTTATTTTACTTCTTCTTCTTCTTCTTCTATAATTCTCACACCACAAGAATACGATAGAAAATCTCAGGGGAAGGCAGAGAGGTAAAGAGGGGGTGGTGTATAAGAAGGGGGGAGGGGGGGGGGGGAAGAACGGCGTCCAGGATGCAGGCAATTATATTGTTTAATGATCGGACAGACCAACGGACTCACGGCCTCGCGGGACGGACGGATGGACACGCCGTCCCGCGTCGTCACGACGCCTTGTGTTTCCTATATAATATATACCATACCATAATCTGTATTTCTTTATCCTTCGACTCACACCCCGCCCATTTTCATTCATTCTCATTTACATATTTTGAAAAATGAAAAAAAAATAAAATAAACTATAGGATATTGCTAATATAATTTCTGCAGACAGATATAAATAGTTTTTTTTTTTTTTTTTTTTTTTTTTTCTTCTCGAAAGAATTTCTTTATTTTTTTGGCATCATTTTCGTTTTTCTGTATTTTTTATATATATATATATTTTTTATTTTATTTGTCGTTTTAATTTCGCAGAAATAAAAGTAATTGACAATTTTTGTCGCAGTTTGATTATTATTTGCGAAGACTTGCGAGGAATTGGACATGGCGAATTCGAGGCTGACGGGACGGGGATTTTAGAAGGAACTCATTTGCACTTAAAAAAATGACGAGCGATAAAACTAACACTTCTTCGTCTCTTTCTCCGTCTCCGTCTTCTTCTTCGTCGTCGTCGTCGTAGTCGTATACTCGGTGTTGGGAATGGGGGAATTAATGACTGTTAAAGAAATGAGAGCAGAAAAAGAATAAGAAAAAAAAAAAGAGGCAAGAAAAAAAAAAAAAAAAAAAAAAAAAAAAAAAAAAAAATGGAAAGAGAGGCACGTGGAACGGGTATAAGGTGGGCGATAGCAGTTAACAAATGAACGCGAGAACTTTATCGGGCGGAAGTGATTTCGATTTGATGAGTTCTTATTTAAATCTTAGGCGTCCGTCGTAGTCGTCCTCCGCACGTCTTAGTATAGTAGTCATTCTCACACTAGAGTTAGATATGTATATACGTATATATATATGCGTATATATATATATATAAAGGTAGTATACTGTTATATACGGTACAGACTACACGAAGACACCCGCACCCTGCGCATTTTCTTTAATTGGATTTTTAATTGGAACGATTTTCGCTACATTAATTTCATCCCTCCATCACCCCCAACACTTCATCTCTCTTTCCCATTTCATTCCCTGTGCCGTACCCTCACTTATATATATTCTTTGCTTAAAAGATGATTTTTCTCAAAGTTTACCTTATTTCGTTAATTAATCATTCTTTCAATTTTTGTTTGTTTTCTCTCTCTCTCTCTCTCTCACACACAGTTTCTATACATATGATGCATGATTATAGACACTGTGAAGAAAGAAAAGAATCATATACAGATCATCCAAACTCATCAATTATTGCCAAACGATTTAAAAATCGGACTTTATTCTTGTCTTTGTCCGATTTATACCTTCTTATTATTTTTATTCTTGTTCTTGTTATTATTATTTATCTCCCTTAAATATAATGATGATAATGATAATAAACGGTTACGACGATGACGAGGAAGAGGAGGATGAGGATGAGGATGAAGATGATGATGATAATAATCCGGCAACAGGAACGAATGACAATAATCTGTGAGCCAATTTGAATATGAATCCAAGTGCGAACAATGCGATCGGCGGTCTATTAGCTTCTCCGCGTGCCGTATCACCCCTCGATCGCTAGGCGTATACACGGGGCTCTCTGTTCTCTGTTATACTCTCTTCGTCTATCTGCAGGTTTCTCTGCAGCATTTGCGTACGTGCTTGACTACGTACTACCTATTCTACAGATATATACAGATAGAGTAGAGTATGAGAGAGAGAGAAAGAGAGAGAGAGAACGAGAAACTAGATTATACTCCGTCGCGGCGTTCGTTCTGGTCCAGGATTCGTGCTCTGTACGTATCGCGTACCGTATTACTCTCCGCGATGTTGGTGGCGCGTGAATCGTCCAACTTTCTCTCTCTCTCTCTCGCAATATCCATCTCTATCTCACTCGACATGTATAATAGGTATGAATCTTCGCTATAGGTATATACAGTTGAAGCAATAGCAATAGCAATAGCAATAGCAATAGCATATATAGGATAAGGAAGGTAAGGAAGAGAGAAGGAGGAAGATTCATCCTTTTCGTTCAGTAGTATAGTACACCGCACGTCCCTCGTCCCACGTCTCTCGTATCTGTCGCGCTCCTTGTCCGCATGGGTCTCTCGCGTTTCTCTGCGAACGCGCGAACGTACGGCCGTTAGTTAGTTAACTAGCCGAGCGAGTGGTAGTCACGTACCCAACGTTTCAATGCGGAACTCTCATCAGAATCAACGCTCGGTACGTTTAACTCGATAATTAAAGCTCCATCCCTCGACCATGGAGAAAACGGGAGCGAGTACGAATGCGAGTGCGAGAGAGAGAGAAATTTCGAAACTAAAGTCAGAACGAGAGAGAGAGAGAGAGAGAGAGAGACGAGAAATTTAGCCGTTAACTCGCGAACACCATCGGACTAACGGAAGCGAGGGATGTCACGCCGCCGCGGACCAACCCGTCTCCTCCTCCTCCTCCTCTTCCTCCTATTCCTCTCTCTCTACTCTTCCCCACCGCTCGAATATATATTCCGAATTTGCATTCACAGATTTCACGTCGATTTACATCTGCCATGTAGCAATACACGTAGCAATGTATACCTATAGGTACTATCTATAGTTCACTGGTTGGTTATAGCTGTATAGCTACTAGATGCATATATATATATATATCATCGGCAGCAGGGGTTGAAACGCGGACTTCTACTGCAGAGACCGGATATTTCACCCCCACTATACCTATTCGCGAGAGAGAGAGAGAGAGAGAGAGCGAGAAAGAGAAAAAAGCCGGAAAAACTGACAATTCCACAAATCTAGAGTCGATACATTCCCGCACCGTTTTTTTTTTTTTTTTCTTTTTTTCACAATTCGACTAATCCCTAAACCGTAAAGATCGAAAATTCAAAAAGGAAAGTAAATTTTCACGCACTTTTTCGCTTCTAGTCGAAAAAATGAGTAGAATATAGAAAAAATCGTGAATATCGAATCTTCGAAGATAAGGAGGAGAAACATCACAGAAAAAAAGGCTAACTTGAACCAAGAAAATTATTCTTGTTTCAAGATAATTTTGCGGTCCAAAAAATGAAGATCGAAATTATCTCGGATCGAATCAAAAAATTTTCTCGTACCGAAATTTTTTTTTTTTTGAGCGCAAAATTACTCTTGTATTCAAGTCAACCTTTCTTTCTGTGCAGGCGTCTACAATCGTCGCGACTCGCGACAGCTCAGCCATCGTAGTCAATAGACATGGCTGATACATAGACCCTGGCAGGGTATAATATAAACGGTTATAACCTGAGTGGTGCGCGGTGTTCTATTTTTAAACGATTTCCTATTATAGTAGGTAGTATAAGTTGGTATTGGTATATATCCCTGCGCACCCTCTGCACCGTTCGTCGAGGATAGATATCTATCTAGTCCTCTCTCTTCTAGCCTTCTGTTTCTTTACTGAAGTATATAGAAGTAGGTAGATATACAAGAAAGATTTAGTTTAGTTTAGTTTCGTTTTGCTTTTGCTTTTGCTTTTGCTTTTGCTTTTGCTTTTGCTTTTGCTTTTGCTTTGGTTTGGGTTTTATTCCATTTTATTTCCGTGTAATTGCTGGGACCAGTCACCACTATCGCCACCACCACCACGAAGCAGTAAGAAGAGTAGAAACACGGGCCCGAGAACCCTCCTCGACCTCATAGTCGCGCGGTTCTAGCCCCTAGCCATAAGTTCGAGTCTCGTAACCCTCCTCAAGCGCCATGTCGACGCTGAGGAACATCCACTCGGCGAATGTCTCTGAACCACGCGAAGCCTCCCTCTATATTTTCTATATAAGGGAGGTAAGAAATGAGGTGAAGAGGTAGAAAGGGGTTGTGCGGATAGATACGTATCCACGTTTTTTTCTTTTTTCTTATACTACTACACGATTTTTATACCTAGTGTCATAGATTTACCTGACATTCATTTAATAGGTGTACTTTACTATAGGACAAAACGACGTGCACGCACCTTGCAACTATAAAGTTAAATCCCCAACAAAAAAAAAACAAAAAAAATAACTACAGCTGGCATTGATCGAAATTAATATAGAAATCGGACTCAGGCCCTCGAAAACCTCTTTTATAGATAAAGAATTTTGAATTTCTGAAAATTCGAGGCTGAAGATTATCTGAGAAAGGTTCGAGTGTTGCAATTATACCGTTATAAGGTAAATAATGTAATTCGTGTACAGCGAGTTTGTATTCGTTTGATTCGCGGGGGATGATGTTTTGCGATTCCCAGCAGGTTGGATTCATCTTTTTTTCTTCATTTCTTATTCTCTCTCTCTCTCTCTCTCTCTCTATCTCTCGAGGGGTGGGATGAGGTGGATGGGTGACTGGTACCCGTGCTCTGCTTCTAGTCCCTGCGCCCCCTTTACCCCCAAGAGATAGAACGACCAAATACATGTACACATAGTAAAAGAAAAATACATACATTTGATATACATACACACAGGCATATATATATGTATGTGTATGCGTGTGTAATACTAACGTGTGCTCGAGGAGTCGAAGTATGGAAGCTAGTTAGTATGCATGGCGCGGGAGTAGCCCGGAATGAAACGTCAACCCGAGACTCGTCATCCCACCCCCATACCCTTCTACCCCCTAACATATACCACTCGAAAAACCCCGACCAGCAACGAGAACCCATAGGTGTATATATATAGTAGAGAAGAAGCCAACCTCTTTCTCTCTCTTTATCTCTTTTTCTCTTCAGGTCACCACGTTCTGCTATTTTGTCTAAAAACCAATTTACCATATAGCTTTCCTCCACCTGATATCAACGCAAGTATTTAATACGTTTATCTTTTTGAAAAGTTTTCGAATTAAGATTCTGCACCCCACCCCCCGAAATTCTGCTAACTCCTGATTTTATATTCTAGATTCTAGATTTCTCTCTCGTTATAGTCGTCGGATAGGAATATATACGTTACAATATGTAACTAACTAACTGGTTAACTAACCCTTTTCCCTTATTGCGTCCGGTAAATAACCCCTCGTCGAGGTCGGTCGTGTATAGTATGAAAATCGGGGGGATCGCATATCAGAATATAGAATCGGTATTTCCACGTCAATTAAAAAGCCCCCCCCCGCCCCTTAATTCATCCCTTATATAACTTCGAAGTTACACAACCCTTTCGGTTATTCGAAAATGCCCCGCGGGTTTTCGACGACTAGGTAGTACTGTGCGCCCAAAAGGCAATGAAGAGGAATGACGAATAAGAGACGAAAATGAGAATGAGAATGAGAAATGAAAATAGGGGATCTCGCTACACGGGAATTATGAGCAACTTGAACTCGAAGGCTTTATTATACTATATATGAGTAACAACGTGTCGACGGTTTGTTAACAATGCTAATATATGTCATGACATTTCATTTCATTTCATTTCATTTCATTCCAACCCAGATCACACATACATACATGAATTTTATACACTGCACAAGGGGTTCAATCATCGAAACTAAACCCATGATCATACGATCTTGATTGTTCTATATCCCGCGGCGTTTTCGCGCGAATTAATATATATCACGTTTATATCAAAACTAATGAACGCAAAATAAGTTCGAAAAGGGTCTAATTCGCGAAAATTATTCACTATCTAATATTAATTAGATATATTCGTATCGGAGTAATAATTGCGACTAAAATTCGTATACGCAATTATAATTTTCGTCATTTTCTGTTACTACTGCTGTTGAAATCTTTTCACCCTGCATATAAGTGAAATGAAATATTTACGATCATCATCGAAGTATATATATAGGCTATATATTATATTTTATAATAAAAATCTCTATATTATTACGATATCGAAGCTATACCTACCTATTATCCATATATAGGTCGACCGCGGTCCATTTATATTAAATTTTATACATATAGCTGACCGAAAAAAAGATTGAGCTTCGGGTGTGTGAATAATAATAATAATAATAATAATAATAATACGATAAGAAGTAAGGTAGAAGAAGAAGCCTGATAAACGCTGGATTATATTGAATATAGAAATGAAAATAGGCGATAAATTCAATCATATATTTATATTATATAATATATATAAACGGGAATCCTTATATATTAGGTATATGCAGTATATCCTTTCGCGGTTTTGAATGAAATAATTTTTATTATTAGGTTTTTTTTTTTTTTTTTTTTTTTTTTTCTATGAGATGAAAAATTTGTTTGATTTTAATGAATAATAATATCTATAATTCGTGCGAGTAGCGTATATTGAGAAGATATAAATTCCATAACACTGGCGCAGCAGCAAAGTTTATCGAAAAATCTTTGAGCATTTATCATTGTCAAAAAGCGATGATAATAAAAATAATAATAATAATAATAATAATATACGGGGTAATCCTGGGACTAGCGCGATCGCGGTGGATATATAGTTTATTAGCGAAGGAGAGACAATGGTTGACCGACGACGCGGGGTCTCGACCCGAAAATAAGAAAGAGTATTGAAAAAAAACGAAAAAAAGAAAAATGAGTAAATAAGAGAACGTGAAACAGAAGAAGAAGAAGAACTGAAGCGAGAATATTGAGAAAAGCGAAACGCGCAAGAGAGAGAAGAGAACGCGAGTATATTCGTTCCATATTTAAGTATATGCGCACGTCTGTGAACGTTTCGAAATTTATGCCTCGGCGACAAATATTTCAAAATCATTCCTCGTCCCCCGGTCGTCCTCGTATATATATATATATATATACTACATATATATAGGTAAAAAAAAAAAAAAAGGAAAAAAAAAGTCAAAAAATCTAAGGCGATACTCCAGCTACGAGAACGTAAAGACTAGCCGCCTCGTATAGCGCGGAGAGACAAAGCGATTCGCTAACTACTACTTATAGCTACTCTCTAGTATTGATGTACACATACACTAATGCCATAAGGTCGTAAGCGCCAAAAAATTATTTTTTTTGCGGATATGCCCAAACGATGTTATATGGCACGAAAAAGATTTTGCCACCAAAAACACGAAATTTTTTTTTTTTTTTGGCGCTTACGACCTTATGGCATTAGTGACGCGATATATACGATAGATTATAATATATATATAAAAAGATATATATATATATATATGTATAAATAAAATCGCGAATATTCTTGCGATCTGTGAAACGGTTAGGGTTTAGGTATAGGATTTAGGGTTGAGTTAGGTTGGGTTAGGATAGGATAGGGTAGGGTATTATAACGTATTCAAAAATTCAAATCGTCTATTAGAAGAAGAACAGTCGAAGAAGGATCGACGACGTGTTCTCTCGGAGTTCGTAGAAAACTAAAGGCGAGCTTTAGCATCAGCTCGCTCACTCGCTCGCTCGCTAGTAGTTAGTTTATTCGCTTACTCGCTTACTCGCTTGTGCGCACAGCCCCTGACTGCGCGCGACCGCTAAAGATCCCGACGCGCGATAAGAGGATACCCTCGGAACGAAACAGCCAACCAACGAACGTATAAAACGAATAAACGAATAAATGAACGAACGAACGAACGAACGAACGAACGCTACTAACGCCGCGCGTTTATAAAGCGAAATACTATACCGAAAGAAAGAAAGAAAGAAAGAAAGAACCGCGAAATACATCATCGCATGAATTAGGATATTTTTTCTATATCTATATAGGTTACCTATACAGAATTTCATAATCGGTTTAGATAATCTTCGCGATTAAATTCAGCATATAGTACCTATCATCATCGTTATATTATATATATTAAAAAAAAAAAAAAAGATGCGTTTATATAACAGAATCGCAAATTAATCTTTTCTAATTTCTAATATCGAATTTCAAAAAATTCTCTTCTATCTTGCAATACTTATTATACCTAAACGGATATATACTATATATATATATCCCGAGCTCGGATTATCCCCGAAGGTAGAAAAATGTCTGTAAAAAATAAAAAATAAAAAAAAAAAATGGCAAATAGAATTTTTTTATGCGCACATTTATTTATTTTTTTGCACATGCAGCGTAAAATGCAATTTTACGCATACCTAATACGAAAATGATATTTCTATGAGTAATATTTTGTAGAGACGAAAGCTATTTCTTGTTATATAATATAGGTATATTAAAATAAGAAGTTTGTAAGATACATATATATAAAAAAAAAAAAATTATTTACCTTTAGTTGTAACATGAGACTACGATGAGAGTAACCAGGAGCAGAGAAGCATCATGCTGCTGCTGCATATAGGAGTATAAGAGTAAAAGTACATAACAGCAACCGAAGTTGCAGAAGAAGCGGCGGTCTGTACGCAGATCTAATCTGAACCTTAGTGTGTCTGCAGTAGTAGGTAGATACTACGTAGGTAGTAGGTAGTATAGGTGGTAGTCGACGATATGAGATGAAATCCGAGGATGAAGCGAGAAGTAAGAACTGAAAAAAAAAAAAAAAAAAAAAAAAAATGTACATACTATATACATATGATACATAGAAAAAAAAAAAAAAAAAATTGGATCAGTGAAAGGGAAGAAACTTGTGTGTTCGCAGATTAAAAAGGACACAAGATTTCGGTGCAATATAATATTGTTAATTCTGTACAGTTTGTTTCTCTCGCGATCGTGCATATGTTATAATTTGACGAATCGCGCTGTCTGGGTGGTGAGGTGAGGCCGATTTTTATATATATACTATTATGTACTATATATAACGTATCGCGTAGCGAGGTCGCAATTCGTGTCACGATTAGACACCTGTGAACATATATATATATATATATACTATATACGTATGTATATATGAATACATGTATACACTTCCTCGTTGACAGGTTGATGTGATACAGAAACGAGAAAACACATATTATATACGTTATAGTAGATCGAAGCGTGAATAATGTCTTATATATACGACGAAAAAAAGAAACAAAAATGAAAAAAAAAAAAAAAAAAAGAGATAGAGAGAGAGAGAGAGAGTTTAGCCAGAAAGTCATTTCCGAGTATATAATATATATATATAGTATGAACCTGCGAAAGATTTGTGCATCATCGAGCCATATAGGACAATATTGTACCTTTATACTGCGTGCAGTCTGACTGCAGCGAGACCATAAACAAAAGGTGTTCTTCGAAGACCAAGAATCATGTGAAAAGAAGAAAAAAAATAAAAATAAAAAATAAGAGGAAGGTATCTACGCGCTACCCAAATGTCGCGTATAGTATATATATATATATATATATATCTTCAATCCTCCTGCATACATATACGTCCTCGTCGAATCGCTTTGCTATTCAGGGTAATGAATAAATTTGTTAAACTTAATTTGTAAATATATATATATATATGTCCCTACTGTCCCGGAAACAGACCATTATTTAAGTACTAGGTATGTATACTATGACTAACAATTACGGAGCAATTAAATGTGCGACAAAAATTATCCGACTGGAACACAGTGTGTGGATATATAAAACTATGTACCTATACTAGGTGAATTTTTTTTTGTAAATTTAATCGTCGATTATAGAAAACAAACATAATAATCAAAGCCTGGGCGCAATCATATAGGTACACAGAAGAAGAAGAAAAAAAAGTTTAACTTGAGCCAAGAAAATGAAAATTATATTCTTGATTAAAGATAATTTTTTCGGTCCAGAAATGAAGAATTTTAAAAATTTTCTTGGTTCGAGAAAATTTTTTTTTTATTTTATCCGAGAAAAATTTCGTTCTTCATTTTTGGGGACCGTAAAATTATATTGAATCAAGTCAACCTAGTTTTTATCTGCGTGTATAAGTATTTCTAATTTTACTTCAATTTTTTTTTTTTTAGTAATGTAAAAAATAAATAAATAAATACTTATAATTCCCACAGGTATATATAACGTGGGTGTAGGTACCTATTTATATATACTATATCTATATAGACGGCGGGGTGGGTATAGGCATCATAAATAGAAATTAGCGTTCCAGCCGCTTGAGCGCATCGCATCGGTGGTGGCATAAACGATTAAAGGTAACCTTAATCGTGGCTAGGAACTCGATTAGCATATCTGTCCGTGGAATACCTGCAGCTCGTTTCGGCTCGCGTAAGCTGCTGTTGCTCTTGCTGCTGCAGGTCTTCGAGCGGATAGGGCGAGGGTTTGTAAAACGGAAACAAAGACTGATGGTATCTGAACGAACGCGTCACGCATGGTCCGAGTACGGGCGGCGCGGGCGCGCGCGCGTAAGTTTATAACCGAGAGGCTATATACATACATATATATGCCTGGATGGTATATATATATGGTGGGTATATGGGATATGTGTTATGCTATGGGGTCTTTGCCGCTTTCTGCATCAGTGTGTGCGGCACAAGCGCCGAGCTACGGCGGTTATCTAGACCCCGGATCTCTATAATTCCGAAACAAGGGTTCGGAAGTGTTATCAATTATCAACTCTGTCAACTCATTAAGCGATACAAACTCGCTACTTCCGCTTCGCACATGGTTTCGCTCCCTCGGTATTTTCACCGTTGCATAGCCTTTTGCCTCTAATATATACGTACCTCTTATACCTTTTACCTAATATATTATATCGTAGCTTTTCACGTTGTATATGAGGTATTCCACGCCGTTTCGAACGGTCAAAAAAATCACCGCTTCCGAAAAAATCGTCATTCGGTCCTCGAACACAACTATATCGAAAGAATTTTTGTGAATTTTTTCAGAATTTTTGGATTGCATTTGTGGATTTTTTTCCAAATTCCAACTTTTATTACAAACTTCCGTATCTCAAAAGTATAAGATCCTACAAGAAAATTTATGAGACACAAAAGTTGCAGTTTCGAATCAACTTTCTGAAAAAATTTTTTTGGGAATTTCTCGAATCCCAAAAATAGCAATTTTTATCAAAAATACACAAAAATCGATTTTTCAATCAATACGTCACCTTCGATTTGCCTCGATAAATCACAGAAAATACTCTCAAGTGTGGAGAACAACCCCGTATTTTTTTTTGAGATGGGTGGCGCAATCGTTTGGAAGATATGCTTTATTAATTTTTTTCTCAGAAGAAAAAAAAAAAATTTCAGAAAAAAAAAAAAATTAATAAAGCATATCTTCCAAACGATTGCGCCACCCATCTCAAAAAAAATACGGGGTTGTTCTCCACACTTGAGAGTATTTTCTGTGATTTATCGAGGCAAATCGAAGGTGACGTATTGATTGAAAAATCGATTTTTGTGTATTTTTGATAAAAATTGCTATTTTTGGGATTCGAGAAATTCCCAAAAAAAATTTTTCAGAAAGTTGATTCGAAACTGCAACTTTTGTGTCCCATAAATTTTCTTGTAGGATCTTATACTTTTGAGATACGGAAGTTTGTAAAAAAAGTTGGAATTTGGAAAAAATCCACAAATGCAATCCGAAAATTCTGAAAAAATTCACAAAAATTCTTTCGATATAGTTGTGTTCGAGGACCAAATTACGATTTTTTCGGAAGCGGTGATTTTTTTGACCGTTCGAAACGGCGTGGAATACCTCATATATATTTTTTTTTTCTGCCCGCACGGTATGCGCATGTGGATTTTTATATATATAAGGAAGTATAAGGAATAAGGAACACCGCGAATGCATATATATATATATATATATTATATGCTCAAATGTTGTAATGCGAGTGGGAGCTGGCATATATACAGCCTGCGTTTGGAATTTCGAAAGGAATGCGCTCTCCTCATCCTCGCATCCTCGTTTTCGTCCTGATATGACATTGAAGTCTGCATCGTTGGAACGCAACGAAATCCAAAAAAAATTAGTTTAAATATATCAATTTACCAAAAATGATCCTGCTATCTTTGAATAGTGAAAACGACTAGAAATAACTTGAAAAAGTTAATAAACCTAGTTGGATTATTTTTATGCTGTGTATATTTTTTTTTAATTTACGTTGAATTTCGTTGCGTTCCAACGATGCAAACTTCAATGTCATGTCCTGATCCTCGTACTCGTACACTATACGACTGACTCGACTCCTATATAGTTATACTTTACCATATTAAGTCCCGCGGCGTTTCGAATTATAAAGTTACGAGTTTGTATTTTTTTTTTTTTAATTTTTTTCATAAGTGTAACGGGTGAACCTCCCCGTAAATTTTCAACACTTATATTTTCAATTATTTCTCCCATTTCTAACTCTCCGCGCATCGAATTTAGATCGAGAGCTTATATTCGAATCATGTTTATTTATTTTTATTTTTATTGTTTTTTTTTGTAAATTAATATATTCGTTGTATGTTTAAACCTCGTAAAAAAAAAAAAAAAAAAAAAAAAAATATACTACCTACATACAGGAATGGTTCTTCGGTGTTTAAAGAATTGAAAATTAATTTCAGTGGAAAGAAAATACGATCGATCAATATGCAAGAAAGAAAGAAAGAAAGAAAGAAAGGGGAAGGATGGAAGAATTGTTAGCATAGGAAATGGTCGTCACTATACTGTCTGCAGGTTGAGCTTCTATCGGTTCTTGCTTCTTATGGTTATAGGTATACCTATGTGTGTGTATTGTAAAAAAAGGATAAGATAGTAAAGAGAGAGAGAGAGAGAGAGAAAAAAAGGTGTGGGGCTCCCCACAGCGTTCGATTTTTGAATTTTAGTGTCATTAATCTCTCTAGACGCGACTGCAGACTGCCCGATCCTTATGCTGCTGCGCTAATGCCTACTCAAGCTTTATATGCCTGTTCGTATAGTGTGTGGGTCATTCTTTGGTATTGCGGTATGTGTGCGCTGCATGATCAGTCTAAAGGCCAGAATTTCAATCCTCGTTTATCGCTTCTAATATATAAATATGTGTATATAGAATACAGAATATACAAACGAATTATCTGTACAGGGGTGTGGCGCTGCACGAGACGGGAAAATGAATTTTCAAATTTTTGAGGATTTAGAATTTTTCGGAAACGTTTGAATTTAGGTACAGAGAAAGAAAGGTTGACTTGATTAAAGATAATTTTGTGGTCCAAAAATGAAGACCGAAATTTTCTCGGAAATCAAATCGAAAATTTCGGTCTTCATTTTTGGACCAAAAAATTATCTTTAATCAAGAATAATTTTCTTGACCTATCCTAACAATTTGATAGAACGTCTGCGTTGAGTAGTAGAACTTTAGTACTAGAAAAATGAAATTCAAGTCTGAATCAGATACGTTAACCCTGCGCAGCGCATATAGTGGTTATAAAGATTAATATAATAAAGACGTAAAAAAAAAAAAAACAGGAGTTTCATTCTTATTCAAAGAGTGTAGGTACCTATATGACCAAGAAGAAGAAGAAGAAGAAGAAGAAGACGAAGACAAAGAAGAAAAAGAAAAAAGAAGACGATATTTATTCCACAGCTCCGGTTCTATTCTGAGTATTTCTTTGAATGAAACTGTTATACTACCTTTACTTCATACTACACAGAACCTACTGTTAAAAATTTAAACAGGTACTTATATATATACGCTAACATCAGAGACCAGAATAGTAGGTACCTAGCTAGTCGTCGTACTATAATAATATACAGTAACGTTACTTTAACGACAAAACCTTACAACGCCGCTCTCGTTTATCAATTATATCATCTTAATTTCCGTCGGTCAATTCCTTTATTTTTTGTATTACTCTCTCTCTCTCTCTCTCTCTCTTTTTTTCTGTCTTTCTAGGACCAGAGGAAAAAAAGATTTTCAGGTTTTATACTAAATTTGGAGATGACGGATTGTTCCGGCCTAAAACGTGCTTCTCTCATTCATTCTTTTTCTCTCTCTCTCTTTTTTACTACTTCTCTCATTATTTTCATTATTTTTATTTTTTTTTTACCCCGTTAATTCCCTCCGTATTTTATATTTTTCTTGCTTTTTTTTTTTTTTTTTTTTTTTTTTTTTTCACAAGCCTGAAAACCCGAGCATCTCTTATTCCCATTCTTAAGATCACACGAAAAGATTCCGCGGCACGTCTATTCCCGCGTGTCTCGACGTAATATCTAACAAAACCCGCGCGCCAAGTTCCGCGCATGCATGCATGCATGGCATGAATGGGACACGAAACTCTCTTCACCGACCATCTTGTAATTCAAATATTTAAATTCATCAGACGATCTCTCATACGCGCATAATACTTAGTACATACATACATGTGAGTTTTTTTTTGTTTTTTTTCTTTTTTTTTCGTAAACCATATATATATATATACAGGTACGTGAGTTTCGTGTGTAAACACCTTAGATAGACAAAAATAATTATAGTTTGATCTATATCATGCGGTGCTGCTGCTGCACCAGCATATAATACAACGAGCAGTTTTATTTCCGGTTATACCTTTCCTATATCGTTGATCTTCAATTTTTTTTTTTTTTTTTTTTGTCTGAATTAAATTTTGAAATGGAGAAAAAAATGAAATTTTTCATTTTTTTTTTTTTTTTTCTCGTTTTTTTTTTTTTTGTTCGGAAATTATTTAACTACTATACTA
Source organism: Tenthredo mesomela (assembly GCA_943736025.1). NCBI lineage: Eukaryota > Metazoa > Arthropoda > Insecta > Hymenoptera > Tenthredinidae > Tenthredo > Tenthredo mesomela. The sequence continues at coordinate 1,019,467 of OX031017.1, forward strand.
TGTTTTTATTGTATGTGCGTATATGTGTGTGTGTGTGTGTGTGTGTGTGTATATAAGAATATGGGAATAACACAAGGCGAGCGAGCGAGCTCGAGCGGGCGCGGGCGGCTAACTGGCTGACTCCGGAAACGCCGGTTGAATTTAAATGTAGAAATTTTTGAACCGGTGCACAAGCCCAAAGCACACCAGTTGTTTGTCTAGCTACGAGATCTCGATCACGTCCTACACCTCTACCGGCTCTCTGATTCCGGCTATCCTCCTCCTTTTCGCTTGCTGCTGCTGCGGTACGGTACGGTACGGTACGGTACGCGACTCTCGCACATCCCGCTTCTTCACTTCACTTCTATTTTCTCTTCTTCACCCGAGATGAGATGAGATGAGATGAGCCGCCTACTACTACGACGAGATGTAATCCCCGTACAGATCTAACTTTAAACGAGAGACACTGTCCTCTTCTATACTTTAATCCGCACAATTTTTTTTTTTAATATACCTACTCAAATTTTTTTTTTTTTTTACATGCAGGAGAGCAAAAAACAAAATCTCAGATTTGCATCATCGTTTTTTTTTTTTTTTTTTTAATTTTTTTTTTTTTTTTTTTTTCTTCTGAAGATCCTCTGCAATTAATGTTTTATCGAATTTTCAATCTTTTCTATCGTTATATTTATTTTATAGGGGGAAGGAGAGAAAAACTATGTATGCGGAGGGAGAGATAGGATTAACCCCTGACGTTTTTCCACCGGCGCTTAGCGTCAGTTGGGCTGCGTGACGTCAGGCGTAAAGGGTAAACCGCATGGTATAGATATAGATTCGGACGTAGCAGATAAATTTCAATTTTTTTCTTTTTCGTTTTTTTTTTTTTTTTTCAATTTCTATTTGTTCTATAATAAAAAAAAAAAAAAAATATACAAAATCGCAGATATATTTATTTATCGTATATTACGCTCAAACGCGATTTATATATAGTGTATTATAAGAAGAACTGCATCAGAAACTGTGCAGAGCAGCAGCAGCAGCAGCAGCAGAGATAAAAAAAGCTGCTACTTAGCACACAAAGAAATCAGATTTTTATTTTCACCCGGCAATTCTTTTATTTTCAATTTAAATTCATATTCTCTTTTATTTTATTTTTTTACTCCGAAAGATGGAGAAGAAGAAGAAGAAGAATAAGAATAAGAAGAAGAAGAAAAAGAAGAAGAAGATGAAGAAGAAATAGGAAAGAGGAGGATCCGATTTCTCTGTTAGTTTTTTTTTTTTTTTCTTTCTTTTTCTTTTCCTTATTTTCTCGTCATTTCATCAGCCTGATCCTCGCGTTTTTCTCCTTCTCCTTCTGTTTTTTTTTTTTTCTTTTTCTTTTTCTTTTTCTTTCATCCCTCGTACCTACACTCCGTTTTCTAAAATTTTTATCATCTCTTATTTCACTTGACTCGCATGCCTAATACGTATATGCTACACATACCTACTACCGGAATAGATATAGTACAATCTCACAGTGCGAAAAAAAAGATCGGTTAATGTCGTTTGTTTTTATCCCTAATACAAAAAAAAAAAAATTGACATTTTGCCAATCGCTTATTTCTCTCTGTTTTTTTTTTTTTTTTTGTTTCGTACTTTCCTAATATATTTATTTCCGTTGCAGTCAATCTATATATATATACGAGCCTTGAATAACCTTTTTTTTTCCCTGCTTTTTTAAACCTCGTCTCGTTCTTCATTCTTCCCGATTCTTACCGCATATAGTGAATTTCGCGACGTCGTATAATAGGCTCGCCATTGCCGCAGGAATTAGGAGCTTCTTAATTTTTCAAAAGACCCCCCCAACCCACCAATCTCTATCTCTCTCCCTCTTTCTGCGTCTCTGTCTCTATTCCTCAGCCTCTCAGCTTCAGAATTCACAAAGAAACATCGAGAGAGAGACTATAGCTGCAGGCGATTTCACCGCGGCTTCATCGAGAATTCGATTTTTCTTTATTTTTTTCTTCATTTTTTTTTTTTTTTTTTTATTTTATTTTGTTTTTTATATCCTACCCCATAGTCTGCCCCCCAGGCTTTTGCTTTCTACCATAGAATGTATATTATAGTATAAAATAAAAAATACCTCGATGAATTGACTCCGAAATAATAAATATATGATATACAACATTTTACGTTTTTTTTTTTTTATACTATTTCTTTTTTTTCATTTTCTTATTTCTTATATATCAATTAATTCACCGATATAATGAATAAAATATACCTTTTGCATTTATATATATATATTTTTTTTTATATACCTAGTATTTATTATTTCTATCCACATATTATGCCATTCGGTTAATAAATTTAGTAGTAGTAGATAGCCTTGTTTATAGCCTCGTAGCTCGACGCGCGAAGATCTTTCAGAGATTATTTGGTTGTCTGTCGTATTATTCCATCGGCACTGAAGAGCAGGGGGGATTAAGGGGGAATTAAGGGGGGTTTTAGTAGCTTGGCGTAGCTGTAGGTATAAGGTATAAGATATAAGGTAAGGTAAAAGGTATAAGGTAGCTGTCGCTGCTTCTGCTTCTGCCGCGGTGTATTATAGGCCCAGGCAAATATACTCTCGCGCGGCCCATTGTTCGCCGTGTTTAAATTTGAATCGCTGAGAATCTGATCGTTTATTGTTTAAATTTGTAGACTCGGTCTTAATTTGAATTTAAGATTATTCGCTGGCGCGTTGCGAGACCATTTGACTTGGTGATCGCGCGTCGTCTCTCCTGTGAGCGAACGACTATCCTATACTCGCTTTACTCTACACGCCTCGCCAACTCCTCTGCGCTGCAGCCTCTCCTCTTCGGACGTAGGTATCTTTCCTATATATACACACACATACACAGAATCTCCGTATTTTTTACGTATTTTAATACCTAAAAAAATAAATATATACCTACGCCTATATCACGTCATAATATACAGAAAAATAAAAAAAAGTTACAAAAAGTAGCTAATATTGTATAAAGATCGGTGTTCATTTTTATAATCATTTTGCAATTATTTTTATACACGACTTATGTGCGTAAAGTACGTGTGTATAATATAAAGACGACTTCCGACTACTTCCACGACTCGGAAACTGATCGCGAGGACTTTCCAGGACCTCGGACTATAACACCGAGAGATACTTGCATATTATGTTAGTATTTTACGCTTCGATATATTTTTCTATATATCGATGGACTAATTCCGTACGGGCGTAACCGACAAAAAAAAATGTTTTTTTTTTTTTTTTTTTTTTTTTTTGCGGATATGCCCACAAGATTCTCCATTGGATGAAAAAGATTTTGCCATTAAAAAAAACGAATGTTTTTTTTTTTCGTGGCTTACGCCCGTTTGGCATTAGTCCATCGATATATAGTAATAAAATTCGCTGATCAGATTGAACGACCGTCGATCATACGTGTTCACAGACGTATAGTAATATGTACATTGCATATACCTATATTTATATATATATATAGTAGTACACATATGCGAAAGCGTAACAAGAATCCTATAGTAGTACCTTACATCGAATATAGCTCAAAGCTTCAAGAGACTGACGAGAGTCAATCAGCTCTTGAAAAGATGCAAAAAGAACATGAGAAGAAGAAGAAAAAAAAGGGAAAAAAAAAGGAAAAAAAAAACATATGCACAGTAGTCGCTTTGCAGTCTTATTCTTGTTATTCTTCTTCTTCTTCTTCTCCTTCAGTTCTCCTTAGATCGACGTATGTTGCATTCCTGAACAGTATATACCTATACCTATACCTACTATACAGGAATGGCATGAAATGGTTGAAGTGGAGTAAGAAAATAAATTTTATATCATGCATACAGCGAGATTTTTACGTTTATTGTTTTCTTTTTCATTTTTATTTATTTTATTTTTTATAATATAGTTCGCCTGTACATACATAGTCCAGTATTATAATTATACCCCAACTTCCTTGCATATATACTAATAAAGAATTATACGACCTGGTGTAGTACTATACCTACGAAAAAAAGAGGAACTAATCGAGTTAGAATTTGATTAGTCGAATAGCTCTCGAGTTTTTTTCTGTTTTTTTTTTTTTTTTTTTTTTGTTTTGTTTTACGAGACATCGGGGGCCGTCAACGACGCAAACAGCATCAGCAGCAGCAGGTATGAGTATATATATATATATATACATACATAAAAAAATAAAAATAAAAAACAAAAAAAAAATAAAAAAATGATTATTCCATGTAAAGAAGAGCAACTGCAGTATATATATATAGAGGGCGGAAAAAGAAGTGCTAGAGAAGACTGTAGTTTCCGTGTCGGGGTGCGCGAGTGTAGCAGCTGTGTCTTCTTCTTATTTTCCTTATTATATCTTCTTTTTCTTCTTCGTTTTTTTTTTTTTTTTTCCTATATATATAGTCTCTTTCGTATATATATAATAAATTTAAATTAAAGTATATATATATATATATATATATATATATATATATATATAATATAACGTTGTACATATATATATATATCCGTATATATATATCTAGGTATATGAGTGTAATATAAACTATAACAGCGTACACATCTGTTATACGCTGATTAATTATAAAACGTTTCAACGTAGCATCACCCAGGTATATATATATATACCTATATATATATATATATATATATGTGTGTGTGAATGTATTTCATACAGCGTAGCCAAAACCAGCTCGTGAAATTAACCAAATTTGAATTCGGAATTATTCATAATTTCACTTGCGCTATAGCTATATCTATATATATATATATACCTTTACCTATACCCTGCGATATACATACTCCTCTATACCCCGGCTGTCTGCACTTTGCGGAGAACAATATGTATATATGCGCGAAAACGGGGAACAGACTACGCTATGGATCAAACGCTCGTTGCTCTTTTGTGTACGTTAATTAGATTCCTAAAATTTGAATCTAAAATTGCGGGGGAACCCTGATGATCATCTCTATACTATTAATAGTATGAGTGCGTATATATATATATTTCTGTACGCAATTCTAGGTACCTAAATATTATATATTATATATTGTATACATGGATAAATATATAACATCAGAATTATCCCGCATTTAGCACGTAATTATTTAATTGATTATTTTTTTTTAATTAATCAAGTAAAAAAAAAACTAAGTTCAGAATCTTGTTTACAATATTCATGTATTTAGGTACAAGATACGACCCCACAGTCTGTGCTCTCGCTTGTATATAGATATATATATTAGGTATAGCTATTCGAGAGGCAGTTTTGATAAATTAAACAGAATTACCTCATTCTTCGCGTCTCTCGGTGTCTTCCTATACCTACCTACGTATACATCGTATATATACAAATTCAGCTAACCCAGGCGAGCGAGGGGTTTGTATAGGTAGAGACCGCTATTTCGCTTAAATAAATTAGTACTAGGGAAAACAGCACCGAAAGCAGTAAAACGACACGAGATTAACTTTCGGCTGCCCTTAGGTATATATATATATATTATATAATGTACACTTTATATTATTTTTGTTTGTTCTTTTTTTTTTTTTTATAATTATACATTCGTCTGTATATCGACTATATCACAGTGTTTTGTATAAATTAGTTAATTTTTAATTTTCAATCTGCAAAATTCGCAAGTTCGATGTTTTCAATGGTGCGAACTTAATATATTGATTATGCGAAAATAATTCTGGATAATAGGTACACTTTTTGCGGAGAATTATAAAATTCTGTACATACAAACTGAAATTATTCTGAAAATTTCATCATCACGAAAACATATCGCGTCACTAATGCCATAAGGTCGTAAGCGCGAAAAAATTATTTTTCTTGCGGATATGCCCAAACGATGTTATATGGCACGAAAAAGATTTTGCCACCAAAAACACGAAATTTTTTATTCTGGCGCTTACGACCTTATGGCATTAGTGACGCGATATATTCGGAACAGTAAAATGATTTATCTTCTTACGCTAATTAGTCGCTCTATATATAATATCTTCCCTTTGAATTCTCGCATATATAATTGTACTCTGTTACAATCGCAGCTTTATATAAGTATATATATATATATTCGCTCGGATCCCGCGGAGTTTCCGAACTTTGGGGTGGATTTAGATTCGATGCAAATTGGCTAGTTGTGGGTTCAAGAGTATTTGATTGGCCACTTAGAGAATCCGCTGATTGGATTCCCCGGACCTTTCGCGCGCTGCTGCTGCTGCTACTGCACCACCACGATTACAAAATCGTTGTTATAGATAAGCACACGCAGAATTTCCACTGTGCAGGATCCCATCTGACTCTCTGTACCGCTAATCACGCAATTACGTACTCCCCGGGGTTTTAATTTAATACTTAATTAAATCCCCCATCCTTAGGTATAGTATATGTCTGTGTAGTATCTATACGTGTGTAAATCCTTTAATTATTACAACCACCACGATGTAAAAGATTCGCTTCATATACACAGAAAAAAAAAAAGGTTAACACTTGAGCAAAGAAAATTATATTCTTGATTAAAGATCGCAAAAATGAAGAACGAAATTTTTCTCGGATAAAAATCAAGAATTTTTCTCGAAACAAGAAAATTTGGAAAATAAAGACCGAAACTTTCTTTTGTTTGCAAAAAAAATGAAGACCGAAATTTTCTCGGATCCAAATCGAAAATTTTTTTTCTCGAACCAAGAAAATTTGAAAAATTTTCTTGGTTCGAGAAAAAAATTTCGATTTGGATCCGAGAAAATTTCGGTCTTCATTTTTTTGCAAACAAAAATTATCTTTAATCAAGTCAATCTTTCTTTTTGTGTATATCTATCGATGTATATATACATCGTTGAGGGTATGAGGTGCAAGTATAAGGGGTATAAGGGGGGTATAGAGAGAGAATAAGGAACAGTGACAAACGAGCGTGTTGACGTCACCCACCCCTGAAACAAAACAACGTCGCGACGGCTATAGCTATAGGTATACCGTACCTTCATATTTCATATTTCGAACGTTTTCCTCACTCCCATGCCTCTCTTACTCTCTCTCTCTCTCGCTCTTTCTTGCCCAGCACTCGTACCTCATATATATACGCGGAGGAGAGATCTTTGCAGAAATAGGATATAGTGTGACGCGACGAGACGCGGGGATCACGGGGTTGCAGAGTAGTATAGCTAGCTAGGGGATGATTTTCGCGACGGCGTAGTGGCTAAAACTTGGCGACAAAAACATATATATATATATATATATATTATATATTATATGATCGAGTTGTGCACGAAACCTCTCTCTCTCTCTATATATATATATGTTATATATATGGTCCATTTCTAACGTATAACACTATAGCTAGATTAATTTTTGCTATACGTATTATATATATTGTATATATAATACGTAATACGTGTTTTGTCAACGTCTATATATGTAATACTATTATATACACGTAGTATATAATATAATAAATACTTAGAGTTTGTATAGTATAGAGAAAGTAAAAAACATATACTAGTGGCATATTTTTTTTTTTTTTTCTTTCTTTCTATTAATTATTATCGACGATATAGGGTACTAATTTAAGGAATAATAATTAATTGATTAATTAATTATAGTCTTTAGTATAATTAATTAATTAATTAATTAAAACTTTTTCCTGCGCAGATAAATCGGTCTTATATATATTATATATATTTTTTAACGAGAGAAAGATAGAGAGATAGAGAGAGAGAATTTTCTGTTGTTTCATTTGTCGGTGGGCGTCGTAATTAGTCTGTAGGTTCCCGCCTTTGAGAGAGCGTCGCGGCGCCAAACGATCCAAGCTACGCGAGTATATATATATATCTATATATATATACATATATATATATATATAGAGACGGAGGGGGTGCAGAGAAACGTACGAGGGTGGGCGTGGCCGAAGGGAGCCTAGAAACAACTGACTCCAACATTCTCTGGCCAATCAACGTCTCCTAATGAGCGGCAACCCGGGTATCCTCCTTTCAACACATATACGTATAAGTATACCGTAGTACGTACATACATACGGTATTTACTATTTATATTATACAAACCCGCATAGTCGAACGAATTCGACGCGATTATCGCGCGAAAAGAAATAAAAAAAATTATCAAAAAAAAAACAAAAAAAAAACAGAAGTTAAAATTAAAATTCGCACACCTTTTTTTTTTTTTTTTTATTCATTATTTTTGAAACGATCATTTTTATATTATTACGTTCTATCTTAGAATGGTATATAGGTACTATACTTATTTTGATCATTTTCGAATTTCAATGATCTCATATTATATTATATCGCGTCACTATAATGCCGTAAGGTCGTAAGCGCGAAAAAAAAAAAAAAAAAAAAAAATTCGTTTTTTTATCGGTGGCAAAATCTTTTTCATGCTATACAACATCGTTTGGGTATATTCGCAAAAAAAATAATTTTTTGGTGCTTACGACCTATTATCGCATTGGTGACGCGATATATGGCCGAAATCCGAAAAAAAAAAAAAAAAAAAAAAAAACAAATTTCAGTCAAATACACGAAAAATCTGTACATTTTTTTCACACACGGATTTTCACCTTGCGATGTTACAGATTTAGAGAATCTAATTATACCTAATATGCGATAAGGAGTTAAAAAAAAAATAATCTCAAAAATCTGAAAAAAAAAAAAAAAGGAAAAAACAAAAATCGTGTGTTGTTAGTATAATTTAAATATAAGGCTTTGGGGGGGCAGTAGTTAGAATCAAGATAGGAATTTAATCTGGAGTTTTGTTTAAATTTTTTTTTTCGTCTATATATTTCGAGACGTTCTTTATATACCCATGGGAGTGTGTTGAAATTCGGAAAATGACCGAATTAAAGACCATACCCTAATACATATATGTATATATGTAATACGAATATACGATGTATTGTATGAGTAAAGAAGGGGGTTGAGATAGGAGAAGAAGGGGGTTAGAGGTTGGTATGCGCGAGGAACTAGGAAGGCGCCTGCGGGACCTGCAGATGGGTAAAGGGACCAGTTGCGGGTCGTAGGGGGGGTGTTAAAGGGGGGGAAAGGGGGGGGGGGGGGGGGGGTTGTGAATAGTGGGGAGATATTTCAAAAATCGAATATTGATCAGGGACTGCCAATCCTAGCTATATACGAGGGTAACCACCACGACGCGGTTCTCTCTCTCTCTCTCTCTCTCTCTTTTTCTCTCTCTACCCTCGTGTGTAATCTCTGTACGTGCGCGCGCGTTCCCGCGTTACTCTACGCAGAACTAATATTCCTATTCATCTTTCTCTTTCTCTTTCTATTCTTCGTTTAAATCATGTGTATGTGTCTCTGTATTACAATTTGCACGTATTATATATACTTTGTTCTCTTTTTCTCTCTCTCTCTCTCTCTCTTTTAGATTCCTTAAAAAAACAAGAATAAGAATGAGAAGTAGAAGTAGAAGAAGAAGATGAAGGTGTCTCGCGAATTACTCACCCCTTATACTATACAATACTATGCTCTCCTCAATCCCTCTCTCTCTCTCTATCTCTCTCTTTCTTTCTATTCTCTCTCTTTCATCCCGGGTTACGCGAGTCCCGGGTGAAATCTTTTAACGGTGCCTTTCTTTCACCGACATTACGCTGCAGCAGCAACAACAGCAGCATTTATATATACATAAGTGTACATATAGATATGTATTATATATATATGCGACAATAATTTTATATCATTATATTTTTTATAAAAATATATACATATTACGTATATTATATAAGTTAAAGAAATTCCCGGGGAAATAATAATAAAAGACTAACGAAACAGTTCAACCCCAAACCCTCAACCCCCGGACCCATTCCCGCAGCCTCTTCCAACCCTCTCTTTACCCCCATGTGTGTGTGAAACTCCTATTTTCTTTCCACTCCTCGTCGTACCAATACCGTGAAGCTGGAAGGTGAAGCAGAAGAAGCAGAAGAAGCAGCGAAACTGTCTAACAAACGAGTCTCGACACCCCGACGTAATGGGGGTGGGCATGTGTGACGTCACATATAGGTGGCTAAAGTAAGACACACACATACATACATTACATACACATGTGTAAAACGTTGAGAGAGAGGGATGAAGGGAGGAGATGCCTGCAGCCTGGACGACGTCGACGGAGTGAGGAGAGAGAAAACGCGACCTAGGAGAGAGGGAAATCCATATTTTACACCAACCACCTCCCCTCAAAGATTCGCAGGACGCAGGACGCCGCCTTTAGTTGTTTCGCCGGTGCTTTTTACCCCCTCCTCATCCTCATCCTCATCCTCATCCTCATCCTGGTCCTTTACCTCGAGGAGAAGAAAAAGAATAAAGAAAGAAAGAAGGAAGAAAAACACCCTTAAGATCACGCTATTGCTCGACCCTCGTCTCCACTGAACGTAACGAGTCGAAAATTTGTAAAAAAAAAAAAAAAAACAAAAAAAAAACATAATAGATTTTATGCATTTCGTTTATAGTTTTTAATTAATTCATTCGGATGACATTTTTTTTTTTTTAGGCAATTAATTATTAATATGTAATATAATATGTATAATATCTTATAAGAAAAAAAGAGCCTGTGGAATGGCAACCGGTTTTACATCTACGAAATCCGAAGCATGTTGACTCAATTTTTCATGCTAGGCAAGGCAGCAGCATCAGCACATGGATGGTGAGTGCAGTTATTAGTCAGAAACATACACTTTGACGTTGTTACCTAATACAATTCGCAAACATCGCGCAGTTAGTCTGGTTTATATCTCTAATCCATAGTTAAAACATGCTGGACACTGAGTGATCGCGGTGACTGCTGCGGGTGTGTGAAGGACTGGTCAGCAAATTGTTACGTTTGACCCCCAGCTATACGAGATCCAGATTAATTACTTTCTCTTATTATTGTGTCGCGCATGAAGGGTCAGTGCAGGTCCCACCTGCCTAATGCTTTACGACATATACGACACATAGCATGCATGGGAATTCGGAAGGTTGAAAAGAAAGAAAAAAAACCAACGTTTAATTTATAGGACGTTGATATATATATATATATATATATATATCGAAAGTATATGAACCGGAATCGCGTCAAGATTCGGGAATATAGAAAGCACAAAAAACCTTTTTGACATTACTGCAAGGGGGTTGCAGACGGGGTGCCTGCAGCAGCAGCCTATAAGCATTAAAGGAAAAAATCAATACTATAAGTTCCCATTTAGAAATCAAATTTATTATATATACTATATACACGGGTTTCTTTTTTTTTTTTCCATCTATATGAGGGGATTCGCTGATGCAAAGATCGCAGAATTACATAAACGGTGCAGTGGGAAAATACATTTTTACGGGATTTGTGCGGCTAAAAGCGTGCCACATAAGAAACTTTCGACACGACTTTTCTATAACGAGGAAATTTCGAGGACTGTAACGTTATTTCTGTAAATTTGTGTCATCGTGTCTTTAGAATAGGAAGATTACTCCTCTGCAACCGCACGAACCTACTTCTACTTCTCTACTTCTATACTTCTCATTCTTATTCTTTATCTCGGTATAGGCAGAGCACGTACAAACTTCGTTTTGCTTTCATAAACCCTCCCCTAGCTGTTAGAGCTCTTTCTCTCAGTCATCTCTACATCAACGAACATTTTTAGTATTTCTCCCTTATACCGCGCGCACTGTGTGTGATCCTGCGGTTACGTCTCCTATTTCACTCTCGTGTCGAGTAACTCGTGTCCACGGGGTAAAAAAAATTCCCCCGCGAATGGTCAAGATTCGAAATTTGAAATTCAAGTTAAATATAAATTGTTTCAATTATATTTATGACATCGTCAAGTCCATCCTGATCGAATTAGACTAGCTAGGTTTTCGTAAAGAGGGTCTAGATCAGAATTAAACTTTGGTCTTTCGGAATTTTTAGTTATTTGAGTTCGATGATGATCATGATATCTTTGATCATCTGATTTTCTGTTCCTGCATCGATGATATGATTTATGTTCACCAGGACTGACTGAATATATATCGAGCACACATAGCAACATATCCGGATTCGCAGTCTCATATACACCAAAGGACAAAAAATAAAAGCAAGGAAGGAAGGAAGGAAAGAAGGAATAGGAAGGAAGGAAGGAAGGAAGGGTAATAGTGGGTGGATTGGGGTTGAGGGGTCGCGGGTCTGGAGATCACGGATGAGTATTTCCCAGAGGAGGACCTCCGAGTCAACTCATCAGGCGACCCTAACCTTAACACTAGGGTTGCATAATAAAACCACCCCCTCCCTATAACTGTAGAATATATACGTATCTGTATATATGTATATGCGGAAAGCAGCTAGAGGCGGGATGTAGAATAGCTGAACTGAAAAACAAGAAAAGTCATAGAGTCTCTCATATGTAGGCACTAGTACGATGTCTGGAGCGAACGAAATGAACGAACGTCCTTTAAACTATACCAGCGACTATTTTCGCCTCCTTATACCTACTGCGCCATACTACCATCGCGATTTCATATTCTATACGTATAAACGCGGCTTCCTATACTCGGCTGTGTCGTATAATTTTTTCCTGGCAAAAAGCACTTAGGTGTCCCTAATGGCCGCCCAAACTTCATCCCAGTGCCTAAACCTCTGCAGGCAAGTATATATACGGGGGGGGGTGGGGGAGGGGGTTTGAAAGGTGGGGTAGAAAAAAAAAAAAAAAATCGACCCCGATATCGACGCGGGGATGATAAAAAAAAAAAAGAAAAGAAAATATAATCGAAGTGCATGAGGAGAAAACGTTTTGCTTAAACAAAAAAAAAAAAATGATTAAAAAATTTGAATGATTGATTAAAAAATTTTTGCTACAAATTTAAAAACGCTGGGGAACCACGGGGGCGAGAGGGAGAGAGAATCCAGATGAAGTCCTGCGTAGCGACACCTTCTATTCGTCGTCGTCGTGTATACCTGCACCGCGGGGTCTATATATATATGTGTGTCGGACTCTCTGTAAATGATCCTATGTCTCTCAGTGTGGGGGGGGTTACGTTTCCCTCTCCTCTTCCTCATTTCGCCTCCCGCGCTCGCGTTTCGTATTCCGGTTTCCCCTTATATATATATATATAGGTATGCGTATAGTATCTTGGTCTCTCGCGTGTTGCGCGCGCGTTTAGGTTTCCCCTAACCCCCCCCCATCGACGAGAAATGTGAGGAGGATGACGAGGACGAGGAGGAGAACGACTACGACGACTACGACGACGACGTCAGGGAATAGCGTACAATATATTGTTAGCTCTGTGTTAGTCATGACCTTACACTCCTTCGCCCCCCTCCCCCCCCCCCCCCCCTACCCCCGCCATTAAACTGGAGAGGGACCTTAGTCACGAGTGAGATAAAATAAGTGAGAAAGAGAGAGAAGCCAATCTGGTTTGGACCCAGGGTCCTTTGAGTCTGCGCGTATCAGGGGCGGTACCAACATGGCGGTTTTAACCGCCCCCACCTTAGAATTCGCCCCCGCCTTTTGCCCCCGGGATGTTGGGGGGGGGGGGGGGGGGGGGGGGGAGGGAGAGAACAGAACACACACATGTGGGAACGGGGGGGAGTGAGCCACGGGATATAAACACATGAGTGTATATCCATGCATGTACATGTATGTATGTGTTACATATACATAGTATATGTATAGTATATGTATATATATATATATATATAGAGGGACGCGCGTCCACGCCCGCCTCCACTTCCACTTCCACTGCCACAACGAGGAACTGCAATCGCGAGGCACTGCGCGCGGTTATAAAATTTATCCGCGTAACATTATAACGCATAGAACGGGTAGGTATTATTATTATTATAGTATATATAGGATATACTTACTGCTGAGTATATAAACCATGGAAAAGGATTTTTTAAAACAAATTATGTAATACACGTGTAATAATTAGGAAAATTATTATTATATATTGATTGATTGATTAATTATAATTATAATTATAATTATAATTATAATTATAATTAATTAACCGCTAATTAATTAATCGTATAGAAATTTCTATCAAATCGAGAAATCGGTTGATTATCATGTATAATAAATAATTATACTATAATGTTTCACACACACACATCGGATAATGAGACATTTTTTGCGGTTTTTTTTTTTTTTTTTTTTTTTTTTACAAGAGGAAGTGTCGACGTACCTATATACTATAACTCATATAGGTATATATATGTGATATTTATTGATTTTTTTTTTTTTGCCATTTTTTTTTTTATTTTATTTTATCTTCTATACCGCGTCGTCGTCGCAAGGGACGAGGTAGTAGGTATACTCAGTTGCTTTTGACATTTCAAATAAAAACCGTGACTTGACCCGAAGCAATATAGAATAGCCCAATTTTTTTTTTTTGTCGCCTAACACAAAATTTCAATTTCTTGAAATTAATTCAATTAATTTAATTAATTTTTCATTATTTCACGTGAAGCAGGGATTTTTGGTTCTCGGAACGTACGTGCGTGAAGAAAAAAAAAAAAAAAAAAAATAGGATATAGCAAAATGGAAGAAAAGAAGAGAGAAAAATGATTGAGAAAAAAAAAAAAAAAAAAAATAGGAATCAGTACAAACTACGTCAGGATTTATCGAAAATGAATATACGAAATTTGAGAGTATAGATAATAAATTATATAAAATGAATATGAGATATCTAAGTACGTCGCAGCTAGTCGATTTAGTTGATGAAGAAAGAGTGGAAAAGCGTTTTCGGTTTTATTCTAGTATACGTTTTCTCGCATGAGCGAATAGTTGTGCGGGATTTCTCTCTTATATGCCTGCCTGCAGGCTTCTTATAATCACAAATGTGGCGTTCGCTTAGCAATCCATTCCTTAACTGCCAGGAGCCAGTCAGGCGGGATAGCAGCAGTAGCAGTAGCAGTATAGCGGCAATCGCGGGTCGCCTTTAGTATTTATTTCGGGTTTGGTTGGGTTTTGGCTGTTGCCACTGCCTCACGAGACAGACTCCATTTCCATTCATTTATTTTAGCCGCCATTTCGCTGATTGCTACCACCATACAGCTATAGCCTTTCTCTCTCTCTCTCTCTCTCTTAGTTTCCTTTTCACTTCTTTATATATATACTATACCTATATAGTATACCGCCTTTTCTTATACATTTTTATCTTATTCTTCTTAATTCACAGTCGACTTTAATCATTCCAAGTGCGCCGGGGCGCAGAGCGCCGTCGAGTCGTATAGTACACCAGCTTATATTAATTCTATACCTATTCTATTCTTATCTTATTATCGTTCTTACATTTTTTTTTTTTTTTTTTTCTTATTTTATTATTGCAGATTATATATAAGCCGAAGTTTTTCGAAATTCAAAACTCCGAAAATCCAGAGCCCCGAAAAAATAGTTAATCTAATTATTAATTAAAGTAATTTTAATTAATTATTATACCCATATATAATATAAAAAGAATATAAATTGTCAATTTCTTTATATATATATATTATATTATATTATATTATATACCTATATGTAACGTTCATCAATTTATATTAGGGAAAAAAACCGAGTGACTGGAGGTCAGTGCTGAAGAGACCCTTTTCCTAGTTTTGGTAAATAGCTCTGCTCGAAGCTAAAACAACAAAAAAAACGGAGAGAGAAAAAAAAAAAAAAAAAAAAAGAATAAAAAAAAAGGAAAAAAGAATCATCGTTTTGTTCATTAATAACTGTCCCAACGGGGAAGAGACAGAGGGAATCGTGGTGCGGAAGACGACTATAACGTAGTGTGTATTTTTTTTTTTTTTTTTTTTTTCGTATAGTCAGAAAAAAATATTCGGACCTCGAATGTATATCTATATACGTAAATATAGGTACTATGTATGTATGTATGTATAGGTATATGGTTATAAAAATGGATATACAGAACAGCTCGTACTACCTAGTGAGATAGAAAGAGAGAAGGAGAGAAAGAAATAATAGGGGAAGTAAGGTATCGCCGATATTAATGGTAGAAGTGGGACGAATAAAGCATAAACCAAGGAAGAAAAAAAAAAAACCCAATTTATGATGAGGAAGGGAGAAGAATAAAGAAAAGAGAAGAGAATAGAAGAGAAGAGATGAGGAAAAAAAAAAAAAAAATAATGGTATGATAATGAAATGAAATACAGAAAGAGAGAGAAAAAGAAAAAGAGAAAGAGAGAGAGAGAGAGAGAGAGAGAGGGGTTAAAGTTGTGTGGGTTATTATACAATATATGTGAACACCCTGAGTAATGCTGTATCGATATATATATATAGATTCCATACACAAATCTATCCACACACACACACACACATGTAGAGTACGTAGTGGCACTAACTTTCCCCCGAAAACAAGCGTAGCAGAAGAAAAAAACAGAAAAAAAAAAAAAAAAAGTAGAGAGAAAAGAGAAAAAACGAAAAAACCAAGATGAAAATACAGGGGATGACTCCGAGGGTGGTCAACCGTGGCGAGAGAGACGACAGCTAGATTTTTAGGTGCCCGTATAGGTATGTATATATATATATATACCGAGAGTAAAAGAGAGAAAAAGAGATAAAGAGAGAGGATAAAACTAAGTCCACACTTACGCGGACGCCAATAGACAAAAGCCTCCATTTCGAGAGGACGCGTATAATCCCGTCGTGGAACAATTTCTTCTTTCTGTATATAGGATGGAGCTGTACCAAAGTTTCGTGTTTTTTTTTTTTTTTTTTTTTTTTTTTACTTTTGTCGAATTGAGATACAGGTACATACGAAATTTTACGCAACTAGGTGTAAAAAAAAAAAAAAAAAAAATGAAACTAATCAACAGCGAGAATTTCAAATACGTAATTTTTTTTTTTTTTTTTTTCTTCTCATCTACGTCTCCGAACACAAATCATATATTTTTCTGCAAATTTTATACATGCTTGACAAATATTTTTCGCTTCTGAATAAATACCAGAAATAAAAGAAGAAAAAAAAAGGAAATAGCACCCCTTTTTTGATCGTATATAGAATCTTTTTACCGATTTAGCGACAGTATATATATTATATAGCTGGGATTTAAAGTTCCGAGCAAAATTTTTCGCGAACAAAAAAAATGTATACCTACAGATTATGTATCATGTGATATTTTTTCGAATATGATCGTTAAAAAAAAAAAAAAAAAAAAAGGAAAAAGAACGTATATAGAGGTGGAAATTCAGTGTTTTTTTTTTTTTTTTTTTTTTTGTTTTCCGTTTTCTTTTTCGAAAACGCAAGTATACATCGAACGACTATAAAAGTTACGAATACCTCCTATAAGTACAGATAGGTACCTACACAGAAGAAAATTATTCTTGATCCAAGATAATTTTGCGGTCTAAAAATTTTTTCTCGAACCAAGAAAATTTTCCAAATTTTCTTAGTTCGAGAAAAAATTTTTGATTTGGATCCGAGAAAATTTCGTTCTTCATTTTTCGCGAACAAAAAAAAGTTTCGGTTTTCATTTTCCAAGTTTTCTAGGTTCGAGAAAAAATTTTTGATTTGATCCGAGAAAATTTCGTTCTTCATTTTTCGCGAACAAAAAAAAGTTTCGGTCTTCATTTTCCAAATTTTCTTGGTTCGAGAAAAAATTTTTGATTTGGATCCGAGAAAATTTCGGTCTTTATTTTTGGACCTGGAAAATTATCTTTAATCAAGTCAACCTTTCTTTCTGTGTATATATATGCGTTTATATCGAAAGATTATAACGCACGAGACGTACGTGTGGTTTATACTTATATACCTATATACCCTGCATCCATGTATCAGAGTTATATGTTAGGTATGTATATAGGTAGGCGGTGTAATGTCCGAAATGTGTAAATGGGGATAATATCGGTATATATAGGTATATAGTATAAATAAATAGATGTATACGGATATACATAGTAGGTGGATAGCTGGCAATGGCAATGGCGCCCTACTCTCGCAGTTATTATTATGATTATGCCTGGCTGGCCTGGACGCCAGGCTGCGAAACTTTTCCCTCTTTCTCTCCCTTATAGTTGCGCGCCTCTTTCCTTTACTTTCCTTGCCTTTCCTTTCCTCTTTCCTTTCCTTTCCGATATTAATATTATTTTTGCCCGGGCGTAGCCGCCGCCATATATCTCGTATATCTCGCTGTGGGCATAAAACCCATTCCACAAGACCCACCCCACAACCCCCACGGCTAGCAGCCACTCTCCTTTACCCCATTTCTAACCCCCTACACCCCCAACCTACTCCTCCTCCACTACCACCACCACCACGAGCTAGGGAACCGACGCCTCCCGTCGCGCCATGTTCGGTAACGGCCGCTAACCCCCCCGGACTACTCAATTCCTAGATATTATTAATTAATGGCTGCTGCTGCTGCTGCTACTGCTGCGTCGTCGTCGGCTAGGCAGCCATTTTATCCCGCACAGAAATTTTTAGAAATATTTTTTATAAGAGGATTCGGTGCTAAGGTCGTGATTAAAAAAATGCAGAATTTCCAGATCTGATGCGTCCGCTCGAGAATTATAGAAAAGGAAAATAAAAAGAGAAAAATTGTATTTTCCTGTTTTTTTTTTTTTTTTCATGAAAAAAGTCCTGATAAGTGAAGATCGCAAAGATTTCGTGGGACTAATATTAATCGATGTGGACAATTTTTTGTCGCATTTATCTAAATTGAATATATTTAGATTTTTCGGGGGTTTTTTTTTTTCCGAAAAAAAAAAAAAAATTATGACGAGAATTATAGAAAAGGAAAATAAAAAGAGAAAAATTGTATTTTCCTGTTTTTTTTTTTTTTTTCATGAAAAAAGTCCTGATAAGTGAAGATCGCAAAGATTTCGTGGGACTAATATTAATCGATGTGGACAATTTTTTGTCGCATTTATCTAAATTGAATATATTTAGATTTTTCGGGGTTTTTTTTTTTTTCCGAAAAAAAAAAAAAAATTATGACGAGAATTATAGAAAAGGAAAATAAAAAGAGAAAAATTGTATTTTCCTGTTTTTTTTTTTCATGAAAAAAGTCCTGATAAGTGAAGATAAATTGAATATAATTGAATTTTTCGGGGTTTTTTTTTTTTTTTTTTTTTTTCGAAAAAAAAAAAAATTACGACGAGGTAAAACCGCGAGGCAATGAAACGTTGATAAAATTTAATGAGAAATAAGGATATCCTGAGAAGACGTGGGGTGGTATATACGTTTAGGTAGTATATATAAAAATATATAGAAGATAGACCGCAACCGCACGTTTCTTAGCCACGTGATACGAAAAGTCCACGTGGCTTTCTCGATATGGGTGCTGCTGCTGCTGCTGCTGCTGCAGGTGACTAATATATAACATTCGCAAATTTGCGAATAAATACTCGGTATATAATATATACCCTCTATCTAGTGCAGATTCAGGTTACGAATTATAAATATATGTATATAATATTCGTAAGCGATACCATATTTTTTTTTTTTTTTTTCTTTTTCTCTTTTTTTTTTTATTCTCAAACTTACGAATACAAGAATTATATAATTTGTTATTACAAATAAATTGAAAGCAGGAAAAAAAAAGACGTCGTTTCTATTCCGACGAAATAATTATATAATATAGGATTAATAATCTAATTTAATTAGTATAAAATTTTAAAAAGATATATTATTCCCTAAATCACGCGGTTATATTTTAGACGAGGTATTTAATTTTATCATTTTTTTTGTTCAATTTTAATGCTCCCGCATGACCGAGTCGCAGGACTTCTCGAAATCAATACAAAAAAAAAAAAAAAAAAATGTAGGTAACTAAAATCCCAGGTTCCCGCATATCGCCTGTTCGAAAACTTTCGAAGAAATTTTCGAATTTTAATTAAAAAAAAAAAAAAAAAAAAAAAAACACGATTATTGTCACATTTTGCGGTATAATTTCTTTTTCTTCACATTGCAGTATATAGCTCCGAAATATTTCAAACTTGTTATATACTATACATATAGCCTAGAGCCAAGAAAATTTTCTTCGGTTCGAGAACATTTTTTTTACTACTAGGTACTTCGCTCGGGAGATTTTCGGTCTTCAAAATAATTTTCTTGGCTCAGGTTAAACTTTTTTTTTTCTGCGTGTATATATATAGGGAA